>JAGXCT010032818.1:0-24408 GCA_022495035.1 Philopotamus ludificatus
ATGATGATGATGATATAATAAATAATAACAACGATATATCGTTGATTTTTATTATATATAATATTTACAGTTACTATAATTATCCGTCCTTCTAAAAAAATATGTAATACAAAAAGGATTTCTAAAGTATGATCATTTTTGTTTTTAATATTAATAGAAATTCTCATTTAGATCTATATTTTTTTAATTATTAAAATGGACTTTAATATTTTAGATTATCCGTCCTTTTAAATTAATCATGCAATACCCATTAGTCGGGGTAGCCATGAGTCTTAAAATCTTTTCCAACAACTTCTTTGTATATTTTAATTTTAAATACGGTTTTCATTTATATCACTACTAGAAATTATCATTGTGTTTACGTCATTCCCTTTGTTATCACGAAAATATTTGCAAATACCTTTTAATATTTAAACACAAAGCTTTCCATAACGCGATGGAAGTGGCTCATTATCCGACCCCTCCCCCCACACACCTACCTCACAGAATTCGGCCCCCGTCCCCCAGAACCAGAAGGGCCGAATCACCCCCGGAGGGCCAATCCCTCCACGTTTTAAGCACCGGTTCAAACAATAATACAAAAATATTGCGTGGCATTTTTCCGGCAATAATATTTTCTTTTTTTTTTAATATTATTCCATGGCAATCGTAATTCTCAACTTTTCACTTTTACGACTGTGATATATATATTTTCGTGTGTTTAACCCTCAATCACCCATCCCCTCGAACATAGTCTCAGCATTACACCGTATAATTAAGAAATAAATTATTTATTTGTATATATTTTAAATTATTTATGCTGTATCTTTATAACGTGTCGAGATAGCGCATTTATTGCCGTACACGTTCAGCAAATATTATTTCATGAAAGTTATCGGAGTGTTATTTGCTTTGTGCACGTCTGAATCGAGACACGGCCAAGAATGAAAATTGCGTTTCAGCTGAATAGTTTTCTTTCCATATTTGGCGACACAAGGGCCTAGCTGAAGTGGGCGCCCGGAGCGGTGCCCCTTCATGCATCACACGCCTGTATATACAGAGTGTCAACAGTGGCTGAAATAGTGTGGCGACGCCAACGACGCCGTTTCGTGTATCGCACGTCATGTCTTTGTTTACCCCTTGTTTTTTAATTAATCATTATTTAGTCGTTTGTGGAAAATCAACCATACGTGAAAATCAGTATGGCGTTAAGGAATAATATTCATTAATAAGCTCAGTGGCAAACAATATTATTTATAAATATATATAAAAATGGCCTGGTATCAAAACTGACCTAGATCAGCGGAGTTAGAGATTTTTTGCGGCACTTACTGAAGCTTTTCCTCTTAATGAAAATGCAATAAAAAAATCCAAATAATGTGCAACAAAGAAAAATATAATAAATGTTTTATAAAAGCAAAAAGATCGAGATTACGCTGTAGAAATCTACCCTATAGAAGACAAGACACCCATACATAATTTAGGATTAGGGTTTTTTCATTTTATTTTGTAAATTAAACAAAATCTATACATCGAACACATTACCATTCGTATATTTAAAATTACCTTGTTATATTTTTTGTATGTTAAATTTCTTTTTGCACGGTTTTCAAATAACACGATTCAAGAAAATCCGGATATTTATTAATAAATCCTATGCTTAATAATAGAAAAAATATAAATCCATCCTTCGATTTACACGTTTTTATATATACATCACATGAAAAAAAGTAAAGCCAAGTAAAAAAGATACGGAACACAACAAATTTTGGGAAACGTTTCCGAAAATAAAAAAATGGCATACAAAATTTAAGGATACGTTCCAAAAAAAACCGCGTTAAAACATGATATTCACGGAATCGTTTTATCTCTAACCATGGCCATAATATTTTTTTAACATTTAATGCTGAAAAAGCGTGCTGTAGATAATTCAACCTGGCCGTGCCGATGGGGTCTATTTAGGACGCCAAATTTTAGATGTTTCTCGAATAACTCTTTTCATATAAATCTTACATATCACAACATTTTTGAATTTGTCTTAAATAGTCTAAAGAATAACTGTTACAAATAATCTTAGACCTTTTATAATTTGCAATTGCGATAAAAAAATAAAACAACAATGTTCGCTTCTGTAGCCACGAGCGCGATGTTTTTTCTCGCCCGCATCCGGTACGATGTGCCAAGGGCAAGTGACATATAACATAGTACACGTCATGCTCGGATGGATGATCATTTTGAAAAATTCTGAACAAAATAAGAATGTTTTTAATTCCTGAAAGTAATTCTTTTCCTGAGTCGGTACCACCAAGTCTGAAGATTGTGACCCTTCTTGTTCCGAATCTTCTTAATTTTAGCTCTCCGGAATCCTCTGCATTCCACATCTCACATTGCAGCTATCACGATGGAGCCCGTGGTGGTCTTCATTTAGTGGCTCCAGCAAGTGGGCGCCCTACCCCTCACCCTGCGTCCTTGTATGTATCCAAGTGCGAAGAGCTTCTCCAAGCTATAGTTTTTCTAGATAAATGTCCAAAGTATTGAAGAATCCTTTTGAGACATGTAGTAGAAAGTCGATTATCTTTGTCATTCCCCATTTCTTTTAGGACATACACGTTAGTGTGTTTAGTGGTTTATGGTATTCTGAACAGGCGTCGCCAGCACCACATTTCAAAGGTGTCAATTTTCTTTTTTATGCTCGCCTTTATGGTTCAGGTTTACACGCCGTTAGTAAAAATTTACAGTTTGAGACTAAAAATTTTCCTATCTTTTTGGATATCCCCCTGTTTTCCAAATTATCGATAGCTTTGACATCGCATTTTTAGCCATTCCTATTGGATGTATGTGTCCCTGAAACTAATAATATATATAAAAAAAACAGTTACTGACAAATATGTCGCACTCGCTATAGAAAACCTCAATATAGCGGAGAACGCTATAGAGGGGTTTACTATCTGTAGTAAAAAATCTTGAAATAGTTCAATTGTGAATTTATTTAGTCAAAGACCATTCTTTTAGTATAAATTTTAATATGTCTATTCCAAAAATTTCATTGAGAAAAATTAAAAAAAAACATTATGGACAAAGGTTTGCTTAAATTTGGAACATTCAGAGATTTACAAAAATTAAATTAGACGAGATCGAAATACTTATGGTGACTGACATAATAAACCCCTGATACTTTTCGCATATAAAAATGAAGGTTAATCGATTGGCATTAAGGCACTTAAAATTTTTAATAGAGCCCTTCGTTTGATACAATATAAAAACTAAAAAAAATGGCAATTACGATTTATACTAGTGCTTCAAAAGCTTATAAGAAAAAGATGTACTCGTTGACTAGATGTGGGCAATCAATGGCACCCGTGTGCCGAAGAAAATTGCGAAATTCTCATTAAATGAAAAACATCAAACTTTGAACTTAAAATATATATTGGCTTTAAAATTTTACTCTCGAGGAAACCGTTAATATTATTATTTAAAATTAATGTGTGAATTAAATGAAATTGTTTATTTTATTAATATACAGTGAACCCCCCTTTTTAAGTTTTTGAAGGGCCCGATAAAAAAAGCGTAATTATAGGGAAAACGCAAATTCGGGGTTAAAAGAAATTAAAAATTAAATTATTTATTTAGATAATCACGCAAAACGGTTTTGTACATATTTTTGTGCTGGTCTGATTTTATAAATCGGTTAGCCGACCTAAAAGGGGCTACATGACGACAGTCAGTTACCTATGCAGCACAAAGGACAGCTGATAGATCGTGCCCATGTGAGCTAAGGGTTGGGGTTTGGGAATGCGATTCTCGCTCCGGATAGGCCGGCGAAGACCGTAAAGGCCCTGAAAGCAGGGCCGCTTGAGATCAGGTCTCGATGACCGATAGGGCCAGGGGCCAGCCTGACTGCATCTAGCATGGTTTTCCTCGCGGAGTCGAGCTCCAGGCACGTCCAGAGGATATGGTCCGAGGTTTGTTCGTCGCACTCGCAAAAGTCACAACCAGGATTGTCTTTGAAGCCAAGTTGATGCAGCTTGGCGTTGAAGGCACTATGGCTCAAGATGAACTGGGACACATGGTGGTTTGATTTGATCCAGGGCATCAACATGCGCTTTTGCACAAAGAACAAAAACCTTAGTCGGCCAGGATGTCTCTTGTGACCTGCCCTTCTGCCATACGAACATGGCAGTGCGGTAGACGGCTGCTCTATGAGGCAACCAGTCTTGGGAGAGGTCCGCGGGTGGTGCGATGATGGTGTCTCTGACTAGAGCCTCGAATCTTCTGTAGGTCAGCCAGAGTGCAGCTCGTACCTGTAGCTCTAGGTCCAGCTGCAGTACTCCTGTCAGTACCGCAAGAGCCGCAGTGGAAGAGGTTCGATAGGCTTTGGTTATCATAAGTAGAGGCAATCTTTCCCCGATAGTAGTCCGCGGTTAATTGCAGAGTTGGAAACCCTGTGGGCCAAGAAATTGGCTGCATACCTGACGATCGGGACAAAATCGATTTTTAGTATCGTCTTATGATCCTGTGCTCCAGCGACTCTGCTGAAGAATCCAATTGCATGTTTGGCCCTCTCCGTGATGAGTCCCGTGTGACACAGCATGCCTAGGAGTCAACGGTGATCCTACGTCGCCACCTATCAGCACCAAGACGTTATCAGCGTATCCAATCATCTCACATTCGGCCGGGAGGGGCAGTCTGAGGGCCCCATCCAAGAGAACATTCCACACTAAAGGTCCAAGGACCGATCCCTGGGGGCATCCCATTGTAATGGGCGAGGTGACCAGCTTCGTGATTAAATTGAAGAGATTCGTGATTGCCGGACCGATCACCGTCCAAGTGTCCTTAATTATGCCATAAGTGATGCAGTCATATCGAGGCTCTTTTGGCTGATGATTTTTCACATGAGCATACAGCTCCTCTGGTGAGATGTTTGGGCCGGTCGGGGTCCTCTGTAGGATTCTGGCCAATCTTCTGAGCTCCCCGTTCTCAGTTGTGTCAACACTCAGGACGACATAGACGGTCATAGAGCTCAATATCATCATCATCATTTGCCAGTCACAAGGCTCTCACTCGCTGAGGGCATGGACCTTACCAAACTCTCGCATGGTAGTCGAGGCCAAAGGAACCTGAGTCTCACACGTGACGTGAGGGCTCCTTTCGTGTCCATACCGCGGGGACCCGGAGCCGTCTTGGTATGCGGTTTTGTAAAGAGTTTCCCTCTCTTGGCCATTGCTGGCATTGGACGTACATCTTCTACCATGTTGGTATCGGATTTTACCCTCTCAACTGTGTCCAGGCAAGTAGGAGGGGGTTTGCCTCGGTATTCGTTTGTTCTCTTCTCTAAGGCGTTATCTGCTTTTAACGAGTCACGAGTGACGAGTAGCGAGCGACCACACACGCACACCTATATATACACAGGCATACATATGCACATCTGCCCAAAACGAGTCTCAAGTAGCCGGTCGCAAGTGATTATTAGCCCTGTCGCGCAATAGCAATCCTTTCATCATGGGAAAGACCTCCTCAGAGAGGGGTCCCCTAGAAAGAAGGAAGAGGAGCGAAAGTATCGAGACTAGACCAATTATTGGTCAACAGATTAGGTTTCTTCCCAAGGTATACTGGCTCTGTGGCGAGAATCTCGTTAGAGAATCAGATTTATTTATGCACACAAGGATGTGTACAGCAACATGTACATATTTTGCACCGTTTTGTTGGGTATTAATCAAGTTCATCCACCCTAGTCAACTCTATGCAGGGTTATGTTGACTGTAATATAAAAAAATGTAATGAGAAGCTGACCATCAATTTTAATGGTATGGTAGATAGTTGTTTTTATTGTACAGTATATATGTTTCTCTGCATAGCATGACGTTTTTTATTTCATCAGCAATAGTATTACTCTGAATTTTAGACAAACGAAAAATAATGCTCTTTCACTCCTTGAAAGATTCACCAGGAGTCAAGTCTTCTGCTTGCAACACTTTTGTAGTAATATAAGGATAGCAAAACAAGACTTCAAGTTCCTCTACTACTTTTCATTGCATTTCAGTCATAGTGACATTCGGGTTGGCCATCCTCGAGGTAAAATTTAAGTTCAATAAGTCGCTGAATCATTAAGTATGTATTACCCCATCTAGTAGCTTGATCAAAAATTGCCCCCTTTCCAGCTCTTTGCTTTATTATGGCATGTATTTTTGCTGCTATTACGACGGCACCTACACGTTTAATATTCATACGCTATACACATTCATTATTACGCAATTAAAATGTCATAAATTTCGTAATTAAAAAAAACGGTCGCTCATATTTCACGACTCCGACTCCGAGCCCTGGTTCTTGGTCTTAAATCTAAATCATTGCTACATGACTCTTAATTAATAAATAATTAATAACTATTATTATTTGCCGACTGGGTGATATTAGTCGGACACCCCTGGTTTAGATCTTTTTATATACTACGTCCGTGATACATATGTGCATTCAAAAATTTGCAATTATTCTCAAACATTTTAACCAAATTTTCCCTCGAACTCGAATTCGGCAACGGGTCCAACAGCGCTGGATTAGCATGTTTGTGTTAGAGCAGACACCGCCGACGTTATCAGCATTACATATGGAATTCCTAATCTCATTTCCAATGCAGATTTCCGGGGTACTCGCAAACAGACGTCCTGTACCTGCGTACATTACGTCGAAACAAAATCCTACGGCGAAACAAAATTGGATCAACAGCTTACGAGGGACTTTGCGTCATTTGCACGCCGGCGCCGGTGGGTCTGCCGGCCGGATTCGGCAACACTGAACTCTTTTGATTTCAATGTACAACAAATTCGCGAATGTTGTGCGCTGGGCTTATCACTTTTTATTATTTTCACTTTTGGATGGAAAAAAAAAAACAATTACGCAAGCCGCAAATGTGTTGAACGTGTCGCTATCGCGCCGGCAAATCGGCCCATTGTAAAGTTAATGTGAACTTGGAGAGCGGCAGAGCCCGTCGCCATGGCAACCGTTTCGCAAACAATAATTAATTCGCCCCCGGGCGAATCCATGTCGATCCGTGCCGGCGCATTATACTAATTCGCACGTGCAATTGCATTCTATTGCATTTCCAGTGCGATGACCATCGACGCAGAAATTTTGGGATCAAATCCCGGACAAAATTGCATTTAATAATCTCATTTCAGATTTTAATCTAATCCTTAAACAATTTAAATGATGATGATGATTTCGTATTAGCCATTCTTCACGTGTTCGTCGTTGTTGGGGTCTCTTCTGACGTTTCGGAGTACGCCAGGAATGACATTAGTTGCATCTTGTGCCAGGTTGATCCACTAGTCCAGTGGTCGGCAAATTTATTAGCTAAAAAGCCAAATATGTACATTGCAACGATTAACAAAAAAAATGATAGCCAAATCTGTTTATTAATTTAGAAAACCTTTATTATAATTTTCATTAAATTGCGGATTCACTGAATTATTTCGTACTTAATAAAATGTAAAAGTAATTAAGGAATCCATAAATTAAAATCATGACAATGACTGACAAACACTTAATGCATACAATATCCTTGCATCTCCTTGGAAAGTTTAAGTAAGTCAGGTTTCTATGTTGTTAATTTTTGGCACGATTCTAGGTTCTCATCAATAAGACGACCTCTCAGTTTCCACTTGATAATTTACATTAAGGTTTACTTAATGAGAAAAATATAAAAAAAAATTAGACGAAGGCAATGATGGTACGTAATATTTAAAAGCAACTGCAATTAAAAAAAATAATATGATACTGTCGACCATCCTATGGCGCTTCCTGCTATAGAGTGGCGTGTGCGGCAGTCCCTGCTATAGTGCTCACTTCTAAAGCGTCGTTTCCTACAAAGCGCTAAACTTTCAAAATCAAATTACATATTGGTTGAGAAGAAAATACATTTTTTTACATAGATTTAATATGGGCCTAGTCCTCTATATACCTTGTTTCTATATCGTGGTTTTTATCTCGGCGCTATAGGAGGGTGGGTTAACTGTATTAAAAATGGTAATTTTTGATTGATTTTAATAAAACAATATAGTTCTATAGAGTGATGTGAGATCATTTTAAAGGTTCGGTAATATTTGTGGGGGGGGGGGATATATTTTCATGGAGTTCGCAAACAGTTTAGTTTTTTTCTATTGAGAAAATCGCATGGGAATATTAGTTAAGAATTTTTAGAGGTAGAAGCTCATTTAACTATTTTCGAGTGATTTCGCAATTCTCTAAAGGGAGATAACTTTAACGGCTAGAATATTTAATTTATTATTCCAGATTCAATAATTAAGTTGTCGTACCTTTTAATCCTACCTTCAGATGATTACATCAAAACTCTTGCCATACCTTTATCAATTACCTATTAAAAATATAAATATTTAAATTTCTAACCAATCCTTGATTCCACAATTACTACTTTTTAAAATATCATAATCCTTGACTCCATTCTCAGTACATTATCTCCAGGTAAAGTTATAAAAATAGAACATTAAATCCAAGTGCACTCCTACCCTTTTAGTCTCCCTTCCATATCACCAAATCCTCATAAGTAATAAAATAAAAAAAATCAAAAAAAGGAATTAAGGAAAGTAAGTAAAGTAAACAAATGCGCGCACGACAAATGAAAATACACCAATCCCTCGATTTACGCGTTTCACTTTTACGCGGTCAGAAAACAATATTTTTTTAAGAAATCAAACATATTTTGTGGGCACAAAACCCCTATTGAGCGTGCAGTACGTCAATATTGCTGAAAGTTTTGCATTCTTTGCAAAACTTTATAAACTGAATGAATCGGACTATTCGTACAATTAAAAAAAAACGAAATAACTGTTAGAAGAAGTGTCACATCCGATCCCTGATCAGTTCTAAATAAATACCCTCATACCGTTAGAGATGTTATAAATTAATCGTCGATTTATTAAATCTATTTCTTACGAAAGTTGTATTTTTTTATGCCTCTGTTTTATGCGGTTTTCTGGAACTCATCCTTACTTCATACGAACTCGAAGTCTCGATTTACGCGGATTTTCATTTTCTGGAACCTATCTATCATTTTTGTATGAACTTAAAGTCTCGATTTACGCGTTTGTATCTTGGAACGTATCTACCGCGTAAATCGAGGTGTATATGCACTCAAGAATATATTATTTATTGCACATATTTATTGATCACATAACAGAATCTACATACATATATTTATGGAGTCTATTTACTCTCGAAAATATATTATTTGGTCCTTATTTTGGATTTTTTTACTGATGAATAAAAAAGTTTGTGACGTAGAATTTATATTAAAATAATTATTCGAGAAAAATCAAAACTTTGATCTCAAAGACGCCATCGATACATGTTAATATAATACACAATTATGTATATTATATTAACATGTGAGTAACTGGTACATGAAATGAACGGAGAGTGGAAGAAGCTATGGCCGAATGTGACCAAGGATTCTCAACATGAGGACAGGGGTGGTCCCGACCATATGGTCAGATTGTGCGGCGCACACAGGCGCTAGATAATAACTCTTTTTATATAAATAAAACAGTTTTTAAGTTACTTGACTGGATTTATTATCGTTTGTTGTAACAACAAAACAATTTATTTAGCGTGCAATTCGTTTTCCGTGCAAATTGAAACCACACTTGTTAAATTAATCTAATTTTAATATTTCCAAGCGATGTGTTTGCGTGATACGGATGACCGATATAACAATAACTGCCACCAGTTGAGTTCCACGGCCATTTTTCACTGCCAATTTCCCGATTTTGACTATACGTCTGTAGGGCCCTTAAATTCTAATTTGGCGCCGGTATTAACAACCGTGTACCTGACATGGGACACGGTAACGAACCGGGCTTTTTTTTCCCAGTGACACAGACAAACGATGTGCCGAGAGTGACATTTGCCAGATAGCGTCGGCCACCGCAGGTTTATGAAGGGCCGTTTGGAGGTCCAGAGACGGGGTCGGAGCCTAATCCCCCGGAAAAAAATACATTGGCTCGAATATTCGATACGGAGATAATGCGGACCCTTATTAAATTTGCTCGTTTTATTTGACAATTTATAGGGTCAGCAGCCACTTAACCCTTTCCACTCAACCCCAAACCTCCTGCGGTACTTTCTTCGCTGTGAATCGTCTGTACATGACTTAAGCAATGTAATAAAAAGAATAAGTAAATTTATAATATATTCGTCTTGTGTTATCTCTTTCTTTAATGTTAACCCTTTATGTGTTAAGCACAGTATACTCACGTGCAGAATTGAGATAACTAAAATGTCGAACACGACAAAATCTAGGGATAGCACGATGGTCTTTTTTTAATGTTTTTTTTTATATATATATAATATTATATTTCAGTAGATTTAGGGTCTGAGGCGTTTATTACTATATTTTGAAATGGTCAATTTGTGGAATCGTCGTCCGCTTCTTGAGAATATATTTATACAAAAATTGTTGACCTCAATTTGTATATCTCCAGACGACCTTCCCCGTTTCAATCCCCCAAGGCTGGAAACCTTTTATGATTTCACGAGAGCCGCATCCCGTACTTACGGCTTTATGTACCCAGAGCCGGAGGTACCTCGGCCCAAATTGTTATTTAATAACTCAAAATATTATGGCCCTCTGAAATGTGTTTGAATAAGATTGACTAAGTAATGAAGATTAAAAGTGACGAGGATCAGCGGTAATTCAACAAATGGAAAATTCGAATTAAACCCATAAGATTAATTGAATCTAAAGTTTTCGTCGCGATTCATTAGGGCCGTGCTTAAAAACGTGTAACTTGTAATTTATTGAAAAACTTCTCTTTTTTCATAGAAAATCGGTTCGTTTGACCTTTTCAGTAATCAACGGCCGAATTGCAAAGTGGACAATTAAATTAGATTTTTAAAATGGAACTCTCTCCAGCCTGATAAGGGTTAACTTTATGTTGAAATAATTTCTATTGGATTTAAAGATGAGAAATTTAGCAATAAAATATTTTTCAGGCAATTTACATATTCAAAATAATTATTGATTGAAATATAAATTGTAGCGTGATAATTCTGTGCACATTTAACCCGTTGACTGCTGAACAACGATATATCGTTGTTTATCGGTACTTAAAAAATACTAACAATGATAATTTTTACGTCAGTTAACGCAAAAAGACATTTTTTATTGCGTTACATTTTTTTTGTGCCTAGTAAAAAATGCAATGACCAGAGATTGAAGAGAATTCCAAGACTATCTGCAATATTTATGGAGACATTTTGGAAAAAACAACCTTTACTGTATAGATTTTTGTTGTGAGGAGAAAAAAAAACAACGACTCTCATCGAATCAGGTACTTACAGGGGCGCGTCGTCCATATAGTCAGATTGTGCGACGCACACAAGCGCCATAAGATTAGGGGCGCCGTGAGACTTGAAAATTATTAAATATTAATTCATTAAACACTTAAAATCGAAAAAAAAGATTGTTTGCTTTAAATGTTTTTTTTTATTGTAGAGGAGGGGGGTATAGGGGCTACAATTAAAGCTCTGCACACATGTGTCTTACATACAGGTGCCGGTTCCAGGATTAACTGTGTCTACCCCTAAGACATCTTTTTTAATTTAAATATTACATGTCACAAACTTTTTGTATTTGTCTTAAACAGTCTAAAGATTAAATATTATAAATAATCATTGTCCTTTATTGTCTGCAATTACAGAAAATATAAAAACAACAAAATTCGCTGCTGGGTGCGATGTTTTTTCTCGTTCCCATCCGGTACGATGTGCCGAGTGCGGGTGAAACGTGCGATTGACATGTCTGTGGCAAGACATCGCCGAGAGCGTTGTCATTTATGCGTCATATTGATTAGTTAACCCAGAGGTTCCCAATCTTTTTCGGTTTACGGCTCCCTTAAATACATCAATTTTTCCGCGGCTCCCTTAATACATCAGATTTTTTCCAAAATTGTTGACCTTCTTGAGAAAAGCGAGCGCGAAAAGATGGCGTAAAAATTTTGAGAATTGGGAATTCCAATAAATTTGGCAAATTGTTTAATTTAATATTTTCGCGGCGCCCTTATGACGACACCGCGGCTCCCTGGGGAGCCTCGGCTCACACTTTGGGAATCCCTGAGTTAACCCGAAATATCGACCAAATTATGAAGCAATGCAAAATCCAGTTTTACAAAATATGTCGAGATAGATGAAGAATTTATTCTGTGATCTTTGATTCTGTAATGATTTCATCTGACATGAAATATTTAGCGTATATTTTCTATTATAAATATACCCCCTTCGGACGACGCGTTTATTTTTGAGCCGCCGTGACGGATCGGTTAAAAAAAATCATTAAAACCATTTTCTATACTATTTTTTTAATATTTACATATAGGAAAAATATTGCCTTAAAATGCTTGGGGTCCCTGAGAGACCCCCTTCGGCCGATGCGGTTGTATTCGGGCCACCGTGACGGATGAGTTAAATAAACTATTATCGTATTAAAAAATTACATTTCTACTCGCAAATATTAAATAACGCGCGAGTCCTTGAGTATGCGAGAAAGAATAAAAAGCCCACATAAAAAATAATTAGATAAAATTAGTTTTAAAAAAAATATATTATTTGGCCATAACACTCGAATGAATGAATCAATATTTATGTGTAATTCCGCGTTAATTCGTAACGCTCACCTCACAGCGCATACGCACGCCCAGCATAAATCAGGGGCGCCCAACCCTACCCCACATGTGATGATAAACTAGGGGCCGGAGCCCGCGGCTCATGAATATTTCAGGAATGGAAAACTGAAAAAGCTAAGCGAGAAAATTAAATGTTTTATTCAGGAGAGCGTTTGATCGCGTTTGGTGAACAGCCTGTCTGCTCCTCCTTCCGGCAGATAGTGTGTGCCGGGCATTATCTTGGATAAAGTTTCAGGAAAAAAATATTTGTTTTCAAAGTGAATGTTTGTTAAACTAATATCCGAGAATAACGTTATCATATTATTTAAAGAAATACGCGTGGTTTAATAAAACGAAAATATGTTGATTTTTTTTCGCTGAAAACGAAAATTCCGCACCTCGTAACGTATTCATAGGAAATGGAGCGCTCGAATATCATCGTACGCTCACGCGCAAATGCACACGCGCACAATACCCAACATCATAGCGTTGATGATTCAGAACAATTGTTTTCACGGCTCGTCGGCCACAGAACGAGAACGCGTTGATTTAAATTTTATTGATTTTGCGTGTCTTCCGTTTCAATTTTCGCGTTAAATTCCCGGCAATAATTCACGCAATCGGGAACGTCATTGGATTTTAATACGAGCGTGTGCCACAATCTGCAGGATATTATTATCCGCGGGTCGAGACGATACGACTCATAAATCTATTTCGGTGTATATCTTACTTGCGAATAATAAATTTTGGCAATAAATTACGCCGAATATACATACATGACCCTCAGCCACATATTACCTCGTTTGAATCACGGACCCGAGCCAATCGATCTGGGCTCCCTGGGGGGGTTTGGCTGTTATTTTCGAATTTAATCGAAATTCAAACGTATCCAACGATTGAGAAACGCTATAAATAATGAATGGTGTGAGAATAAAATATGTGAAGAGCGAAAAATATATGTATTACTTGATAGCTTACATTTTGGCATGGTTTATGCATTAGGATCACATGAAAGATTCATTTGTATACATGGCAACATTATTTATCTCAGTATTACTGTCAGCATCATAGCTAGGAACGAGCGACAACTTTAATATGTCTTCTGTAATAATATAAAATAATGAATATTTTTTGTAAACATTTTTACTCTGAAGGCCATAACTGTTGCCCCAAGTAAGTTTGGTAAGCAACTCTGGAGGCCAGCAGTTATGGCCCAAAGACGGAATAAGTTTATGCGCCGATTTCTATAAGACGCAGCTAAATTAAACGAAATTTTATTGCTTCTAAGTATCGAGAAGGGTTGCAAAATGTGGATTAACCCAGGGATTCCCAAAGTGTGAGCCGCGGTGTTAATAATTAAATTAATTAATTAAACAATTCGGCAAATTTGTTGGAATTCCCAATTCTCGAAATTTTTTTGCCATCTTTTTGCGTTCGATTTTCTCTAGAAGGTCAAAAATTTTGAAAAAAAACCTCTGGATTAACCTAATATTTTTTTATTTAAATTTATAGTTACGCATAATTAATTCTTAGAAATATGCATTTATTGATATTTTTCATATGCCAATATTTTTGGAGCAGTCAGTCAGTTTCTTCATATCGGAAAGTTGTCCGATGCTGTGTACTGTGACCGTAATTTTTATATTGTGGAACCATTATTTTTTTAATTCGTTCAATACATAATTATTTGATAAAAATAGTGAAACAGTAAAATCAATGAAATTATGTTTATAATTAAATATTGAACTATGAAAAATAATAAATATAATGAAACTTTTGTTTTTAAATTCAATGATACTTTTGACAATGATTATTTCGATTTTAGTGAAGATGACCCTTTTACGTTTGATAATGTCAATTATAATAGTGATGATTGTGAAAGTTAATTGATTATTAATAGCACATTCATTCAGAATTCTAAAATATTGCCAAAAAATTATGGAAATAGTGATGATATTGACATTCGCGAAGAAAGTTCGCTCGGCAATGTTACAGGTAGTGGATGTGAAATCATCCCTCACAGACGAAAAATAGGTCCATACTCTAGCGATGAGACAGACGATGGAGAGAATTCAACATTGATTAAACCTAGGTTATTAAGAAATTCTTACCCTTAGTCAAATCATTTTTCAAAAAAAAGAATAAATTTTACTACCGGGGATAAAATAGTAAGAGCAAATATTCTAACCAATCGAAAATAAGCTAAAATAAACTAAAAACCACTGACTTATGTACGATTTGTAGATATACTAATTATTCACTGGGCTGGAAGTCACAGGAAAAGATTAATGAAAAAGAAATAGACATTCAGTGGATTAAATCACGTTAATTTACATCTGATAGCAATAGATAAACCAAACAGTATAGGGATTGCATTGTTTGCGGTTCTGATAGAAAAGGAAAGCAAATATTTCCTGGAAATATGCATAATTTATAATTGTTATCATAATAAAAAAATATGAATATAAAACAAATATTTTTATCAAAGTGAACCAAAATTTTATTCCATCAATCACAGTCATACGTATTCGAATGAACACGTGTCAGTATTCCCAGACAGTGTGCTAAAACTAATGAACCAAGTTTTTAATTTTTAGTAAAAAATGATTTAATCGCAAATTAAATAAAATATTATAAATATTTTTAATTCACTTCTCCGAAATATAAACATATTTTTTACAAATTCGTAATTTTTTTATCCAGAGTAATTGATTGGGTTGGAAGAAAAATATTCAGAGTAGAAAAGGTTAAAATAAATATTTGATGTACCGGAAAGAAATCAATTTTTTTGTCTTATTTGAGAGCTTCGAGATTCGGGCTTGTTCATTTTAATATTAACAAGTTGCGGTCCGGTGGACTCGAAAACGCGTCCTCGCGGGCCACCGTAAAAGTACGGGGAACGCGTTTTCGAGCCCTCGTTGGCGCTGATGTTAAACGAAAATCATTGGTCGAATGGTCGAAAGTCGGTCTAGTTTAAAGTTCTCCATTTCTTTTAAAACGGACACCTTTGTGCGTTTAGTGGTCCATGTTATCCTCAGAAGACGTCGCCACATTTCAAAGGCGTCAATTTTCTTTATCATATTTTCCTTTATGGTCCAGGTTCTACGCCGTAAATAAAAATTGAGTATACCAGACTCGGCACTAAATGTTTTTTTGTCTTTTTGGATATCCCCCTATTTTAACAAATCGTTGATAGCTTTGACATCGCATATTTAGCCATCCCTATTCGCCTTCTAATCTCCGACTCACAATTTACGTTACTCGTGAGTAGTGATCCGAGATAAAGAAACTCTTCAACCCTCTCCAGATCGGGAAATTAACACGTTGCGGTCCGGTGGACTCAAAACGCGTCCTCGCGGGCCACCGTAGAAGTACGGGGGACGCGTTTTCGCGGGGGGCGCGTTTTCGAGTCCTCGTTGGCGCTGATGTTTACGGAGTGTTATTACACGACACGGATACGCAGACCACACTTTGAGAAGTTTTGAATTATATTTTTTTTTACATAGAGATAACCCTTCTGAACAAAACAAAAAATAAATTATTGACGTAACTTAAATGGTATCAGAGTTACATCGATTTAACTGAAGTACTTAAACTTTTGCTATTTTTTTCGCGAAATCGCCCGGCCCAACGCAAAAGTCGGCGCGGACCTCAGCGGACCGGAATGTGTTAATAATAAAATAAAATATATAAAAAAGAAAGCCTGATCTCAAATAAGACACAAAAAATGGATTACTTTCCGTTATACCTAATATATTGTGAAAATTATGGGCCTCGTCAAAAAAATCGAAATATAAATTTTCCGTTGTTTCCCTTTCAGCGTTTTTCCACAACCTTGCTCAAATCTCGCACTCTCTCACTCCTTCGGTCATAACTCTTTACTTCCGCGCGCACACACACACTCATACAGGGTGTGCCAGATGCGAACCGCTCCAGGACATAAATTTAGTAAAACTCCTAGCGCCGTCTAAATAAATAAATTTATCACCCGAGGCCTCCGAATCATCTCCAACTTGTTGCACCCGGTTCGATTCCGCCGTCCTCCGTTCTTGTCCCCTCATCCGTACATATGTTCGCAGAAGATTTGTCGAATACGACGAGATGGCTCGTCCTGGACCATCTGGGGAACACCATGTAAATATCTACGCAATGCCCGGAAAATGGCGTAATTCTTTCTTGTTTTTCTTCTCCTTCTCCGCGTAATAGGCTCGAAATTGAGCCGTATTCTTTTTATGGCACTCTTAGTTATCCTAATTTGGCGGGGCAATTTAACCACCCCCCGCCCACTCTCCACCTCGTCTTGACGCGAGCAGATGTTTTATTTCGTCTAATGGAAGTCGACATAAAAAGGTAATATCTCAACAAACCGCAGACGTATATAGAGAGCGTCTTCAAATACCAATTAGGAGCAGTGGGCGAGGGAAAGACGCCAAAAATCCTGAACGAAGTAGACTTTGAGGAAATAAAAATAATAATCATTGCTAATTTTGAATTGTGGACTGAAAATATTCAATAAAAAATATAATAAACTACTCCCTGACGAATCTTGACATTGTTAGCTGTATTGGAGGCATGGTTAGGTTGAAGTTCTGCTCCCCCCTAGTCGTAAAACATCAATGGTGTCATTTATTTTTCGAATCGAATGGAAAATATAGACCAGCGGGGCATATACAGGTCTGCCCCGAACATAACTTTACGCACTAAATTAAAAGCGACGTTCTGTATTCGATAATACCGCAATTTTCTCGTTACTTCCACTAGTTTGCGCCGAACTAATAGCTAAACTGAGGCTATCGACCACGTGTCCAAGGGGCAGGTAAAAACCTGCCCCGAACAGACTTACGCAACAAACAAAAAGTGGCATTCTGTATACAATAATGCTGAACTTTTCTTTTTATCTCCACTCCACCACTAGCCAAACAATAACACTCGTTCGCGTCAAAGCTAGCGTGATGTTTACATATTTTAGCTAATAATTATGTTTTATTAGGAGAAATATGTGTGGGGCAATACCCCGGTTGCCCCTAAGGACGAGCCACCACCGATTTTAGGCATATTTTATCATTATATGTCGAAAATCTATCACGCTTTTGTTGAAAATCATTGTTAAGAAGTTTTGATCTAAAACAGTATTGCTGTGGCATCCGTATATAACTTTTCTAATCCAAAGATTAAAAAACAACATCAACAGAAAATGTTCTACCAAAAATAGGGTTTCTGAAGTATTTTGACGATTGAAATAATGGAAACTCCCTATTTATTTAAACTACAAATAATAGCAACAAACAGTTACCTAGTTTATAATAGAGTGTCTTTGAAAAAGTATTCAAAATTTTCAAGCGCTATAGAAATCCGCTATATAGAAGACTAAGCACCTATAGAAAATTTCGCGTTATGTTTTTTTTATTGTATTTTGTATATTGATGGAAATCAATAAATTGAACTGTTTTTCATTTGCATACTTCACTTAGTTCACGATCACATGTTATATTTTATTGTCAACCAAAGAACATTGACCTTTAATTCGCGCGGTGAATATGTCATTTGACCTTGAAAATTTATGGTTTTGTATATAAAAGACAGCACTATAGAAGGGACTGCCGCTCTATAAGAGAAAGCGCTATAGGGGAGTTGACTATAATTTAATAAAAATAATAAAGCTTGAATATTAAATAGTCTCGCTTATTTTAACAATAAATAAGTTAATTAAAGAGTACAAAGGAATAGAAAATAGAAACAGGTATTTATTTATGTTTGTAAAAAATGCAAAGAAATTATGTTTAACATTTTAAAGTATGTTTTCTACAAATATACCATTCTATGCTTTATAATTTGGTCGAAATTTTGTATTTTTTTACTAATCAATATGACTCGAAAACGACAACGCTCTCGGCGATGTCTTACCACAGACTGAGCTCTCGCAGCACGTGTCACAAGCACGTTTCACTTGCACTCGGTACACCGAACCGGTTGTGAGATAGGTTTTATATTAAAAGGAGTCTATAATAGATACCATAATAATTTTAATCAAAATCTGTAAAATTCTTCAATTTTTTCTTGTTTTTAATTTTATTTAAATTTTCTGAATAAATTAACACTGAAAATTACTATACAAATTTTTTTAATTACTTTTTCACCTCGATATGAAAAAATATTAATGTCAAAAATATATATATGAAATAACTGCAAATATTTTCAGGGCTCCCTTTTTATGTCGTATCGATAAAAATATTTGTCCTATGCACACATATCAATTTATAAGCCGACCCACACACGCTACGCACAAGCTGCGACAAACAAGTGCCCAAAGTTTTCTTTTTTTTTTCATCCGACCTCATACCTCTTTGTATATTTTTCCAACTAAAGGGAGGAGAATCGAACGGAGCCAGTTTTTAGGGGAGCGAAACTTTTCCGCACGCATGAGAAAAATAAATTTACATTAAACTTTTTTCTTATTCCGGATTGTTAGCGCACGTTTACATATGTGAACGGTCCCCCAATAACTTTATTGTAATATTTTCATATTATAATTTTTTTTCTCGGCCCTCGAGAAAAACAAGACAAATCGAATTTTCTATATTATTCCTTTAACGCACAGTCGAACGGGCCGCATAAAAAACCGATCATAAAAAAATAGTCGTAAAGTTCGCCAGAATAGATCTGAATTTATTTCCTTCGGCTTCCACTCCAACAAGTAGGAGATTAGACGAAATTGGGCAATTAAATATAAATTATATGTCTTTATAAATAAGCTATTTCCCCAGTGACCCTAATAATAATAATAATAAAAAATACTACATGTTATCGAGTTAAATAATTTAATATTAAACTTTAGAAACTGTCATTAGTAACTTTGATTGCTTGTTATAAATTCTGAGACAACGCCCTGTATTATTAAATTGTGTTTGGTTACTGGAGCTATTGAACTAGATATAATATTGTTATATATTAAAATTTATAATCATATTTAAATTTATAATCATATTTCGCTTAAGAGAATACCTTCCGAGAATTTATTTTGTTAGTTGGAGTTTCATTCTCAGAAGTTAAGATATTATCAACGCATCTAAAATTGATTGTTTATGATTTTCTCTTCCATTTAATAATTATCTATATTGATTCAACACTTGTGTAAGTAATTACTTACTTTATTACACTGCGAAGATACAGCACCCCCTAACAAATTGAAGAAACATATATTTTTTTTATATTAATATATGTGTGTGTATTAATTATGTATACGAAAATTTAAATATAACTTATATACTTATTAATCTGGTTGCTGCGTATGCGGGCAGTGTTACTCCACAATGTAGTGTAAGAGTTAGCGCTACTAGCGTCGAGTGTTAGACGGATGCGGGGCGGTAACGGAGTGCGGGGGGGTCTCGTTGCTAAACACCGTGTCGCACTGCGACTCAGTGCAGTCATACTGACTCACTGTAATGCAGCATAATTATTTAATTTAAAAAAATATGTTTTTTTTTAATCCGATATCAGATTCTTTATAAATAATATATCTTTTAATAAATTTGTAAAAAAATATATAGAGAGAGCTACTCATAGATTCAACTAACTGTGGACAGGGTGGAAAGGGTTAATATCATATAATATTTTTACCTGATCTTATTTTTTATATGTTAAATATTTTTTTTCCACAGCATTCCTTAATATTTTACCCACAAACATAAACTATGTTTATAAATATATCGTTTTACGTCATTAAATCTTTTCGATAGTCAACAATAAAGCAAGCATCCAATGTCAAAATATGTCAGAAATAAGTATACTTACAAAACTTTGATTAAATTGATTATTTTTTATTTATATTAGCTAATATTAAATTATTTATTGAGGTAAAAGATTATAGGATGTCTTGTCAATTGAATACGTGCCACGAATAAGGTGATAACTAACATTTTTTTGTGAAATAGCATGCTATGTCGTCATTTTCTTTTAATTCTAATGGTAAGCCAACGTTGTCTTGGTAATTTAACGCGCGCTTAGTGGAATAACGTGGTTTTAAATTATAACATGTCTGTAGAAGCGTCAGTTTGATAGTGTTTTGAATTTAATTTGGTAATTTTTGATTTTCGAATCAAGTATGTATATAAAAATATAATCTCGTTATAAGCATATAACGCCTCAGAGAAGAGAACAAACGAATACCGAGACAAACCCCCTCATACTTGCCTGGACACATCGAGAGGGTAAAATCCGATACCAACATGGTAGAAGATGTACGTCCAATGCGAGCAATGGCTAAGAGAGGTAAACTCTTTACAAAAAACCGCATACCAAGACGGCTCGGGTCCCCGCGGTATGGTCACGAAAGGGGGGCCCTCACGTCACGTGTGAGACTCGCGTTCCTTTGGCCTCGACTACCACGCGAGAGTTTGGTAAGGTCCATGCCCTCAGCGAATGAGAGCCTTGTGGCTGGCAAATGATGATGATGATATATTATCATGCATACTATGCATACTATTTTGATAATGTAAGTTAACCACAATTGAGCTAAGTTAGTAGTCGGATAGGTGTTGACGAAAACTTTGAATAAATAATTATAAAACAAATAATATTAAATTTAAATTCCAACTGAAATAATATTAAAATTAACCAGTGTCGTGGTTTGACACTGAGGGAATATAAGAATGACAGTCTCATTTTCCTTGCATTTTTTGAATCTTTATATGGGTGAATGACGCTTTAGAATCTTTCTGTAATGCCATCTATACATCGTAGTCAAATACACAAATAAAATTTATGGAATAAAGTTGTAACTACATTCATGAAACACGATTTTCCACATGTTTATAATATTTTTTGCTTTATTGTATTGATATGTTCAAGTGTTTTACTTGAATATATTGATATACGGCTTTTGTTAGTTACCACCTTATTCGCGGCACGTATTCAATCGTTCAATAAAAAACATCAATTGGGTTAAAATACTATAATTTTTAGAGGATTGCTTGTCGAATATATTTAATATACGTAATATATTTAATAATACAAATTTTTAATTAGAATAAATATGGGAAAATCAAGATAATTTAGTAAATTACTTCAAAATAATTCGACTCGTCTGATAACAATGATCTATACAAATTGTTTAGACGCCCTAAACACTTTCGTGAATAGGACTCCAATTAAATCAATTAATCATTTGACTAATTCGCACAAATGAATAGGCCTCGAATTCAAATTTGTTTCAAAATTGAATTTCTCTCAACGGTTTTTATTACTAGAGCACAATGCCAAGGCAATAAAATCAATAATAAATTAATCAAACTGTAATTGATGTTTATTTCTCGTTATTATGCAGATTCATCCATTGTTGAAAGAAATCTCCACGGAAAATTGGCGTAGAAAAATTTCACAGCCAAGTGCGTTCGTTTGAAACCGAATAAAGCGATCGGATTTTAATGGAAAAAAAAAATATATACCTGTAGTTTTTATTAAACTTTAATTATTATATTTAAAAGGAATGTATAATTACAATTGTCGAAGAGAAACGGCCGCATTCGTCAAAGCACTGTGGGGAAGAATAAAAATAAAGCCTTATTCTAGTGTCATAAAACACCAAAGAAAAAGTTTTTTTTTATTCTCACAAAGCTCTAAGTCTTAATGGAGTCTCGTAAGGACGTTCGCACTTGCGCAAAAGCAATTCAGACTTTGAAGTGGATTTGGCAATTCGAGCCGCCGTGGATGTGTGCGTAATGTTTGTCAAAGGGCTCCAAAAATATATATATGAGAGATGTACAAATAAAAAAAATATTATTATACATTGAGTAACGAAAAAGTTTCCGTAAACGTTGTGCAGGCATTCTGATATTTTTTCTTCATTATCCCGCCAAACAAAAACAATGTTAATTAAACCGTGCCGATGGGGTCTATTTGCGACCCCAAGTCTTTTTTTATTTATATAAAAATATATCCCTTTCCCGCGTGGCGCCCATAATTTTCCGGCGCCTGTGTGCGCCGCACAATCTTACCATATGGACTAGAGGCCCCTGTCTTCATGTTGAGAATCCTTGGACACATCTGGCCATAGATTCTTCCAGATTCCGTTCATTTAATGTACCAGTTACTTCTTATCAATTAAGGTCGATGTTACCTATAGCAGGAGTAAGCAACCCGCGGCCAGCCATACTTCTCGTGCAGCTCTTCAAAGATTTTACATTTTGACTGAAATAGATCATTGATCGTGATTAAATGATGTATGGTTAGAAAGCTGCGTACGAGTTGCTGTGTCATAAAAATATACCAATTAATGGCATAGAAGCAATGCCAAATTTGTTAATAATCTAGCGTTGGGGTATATTTGGGACTCCTAATTTTGGATTTGTCTTGAATAATTCTTTTAATATTAATCATATATATTACAAACTATTTGTATTTGTTTATAAAAGTCTTAAAAATAATAAGCATTAACTTTATTGTCCGCAATTGCTAAAAAACAATATTCACTTCTGTAGCCACGGCGCGATGTTTTTTCTCGTTCGCATCCGTAAAGATGTGCCAAGTGCGAGTAAAACGTATAATACTGACAAGTGTCACGAGAATTTGGCGATCGGTCTATCGGAGGCGGGACATCATCGGATGCGCGTGTCTTATACGAGTCAAATTGAGTAGTTATAAAATCTATAATATCGACCAAGTTATCTAGCGCATCATGAATAACCATTTTATTCTTAGAATAATCCATTTTTAAAAATAAGTTAAGATGTTGATGGAGATTTCATCAATATCCTAACTTGGGGTATATTTTCCTTTATAAATAGACCCCCTTCAGATGACTCGGTTGGTTTCGAGCCACTATGACGGATCGGTTAAAAGCAAAACAAACAAAAATAACAGATCTCTTGCAAAAAACGTAGAGCAAAGAATTTTAGATGCTGTTAAAAAAATCTCAGCTAATATTTTAATATACAGAAAACCCTCCTATAGCACGGTATCCAACAACTTGGTTCCGTTGTAACACACAAAAAAACAGAATCATTATTTTGTTAAGATATTGACCACGATTTTCTCAATATCATTTATAATGGAAAATATACCCCCTTCGGACTACGTGGCTTCGAGCCGCCATGATGGATTGGTTATATATAATCTTTTTCCACATATATATCTTTTGCCGGTTTATTATAGTATTTCTATTAATGAGTGTTTTATTTCTGTATTTTTTTAATACTAGGTTTATTTTGTTAATAAATAGATAATTTGAGATCATCATTCAGTGTAGGATCAACATGCACAACATTTTTAAATTTGTAACTGGCCCATTGTAAAAAAAAGGTTGCTCACCCCTGACCTATAAAATTGAAGATGACGATTAACTTAGTCTGTTATATTTTTTAATTTTACTTTAATAACTTTCTTAATATAAATTGTATTGTATTTGTCTAGAAAAGAATAAATATTATTAGGATTCATTGTCTTATAATGTATGTAATCGCGAAAAAAAAATAAAAACAAAAATATCCGTCGCTGTTTCCATGCGCACGATGTTTTTTTCTCACTCGCATCCGGCACAATACGCTGAGTGAGAGTGAGAGCCGAGAGCGTTGTCATTTGCGCGTCATATTGATTAGTTAAAAATCCTATTGATAAATTCATAAATATCTTTACTTAAAATGCTTGGGGTCTATTTTCCATAGTAAATAGACCCCTTCGCACCGCTTTGGCGTTTCGAGCCGCCTTGACGGATCGGTTAAGTATTTTTTGAATACTTAATCATCGAAATGAAAGTATTATA
>JAGXCT010032819.1:0-24717 GCA_022495035.1 Philopotamus ludificatus
AAGTGAATCATTCAATTTGTCCAGCTGATGACAGTACACTTTAGAATTGATCGTTTTTGTTGTCCGGTATAAACTCAAAAAAATGATTCCTTTGAAATCCCACCAAACAGATAGCATCACCTTTTTTGAAGAATATCGGCTTTCGAAGTGCTTTGAGCCGGTTCATCTCTTTTACCCCATTATCTCTTGCGTTTAACATCGTCGTAGACGACCCATTACTTATTATTTATTTGTCGTATGAATACAGAATACATGGTTTATATAAACAATCGCAAACCCATTACTCGTCCTCAGTGATGATGCGCTTCAAAGATAGATCATTTTCTTGACGTTTGAGAAGCAAATCATAGACGTCAACGCGACGGCACAAATTTCTTTCAGTAAGAACATGAGGAACCCATATGTCGAGCTTTGAGATTAAACCTAGGCATTTCAAATGAGCATGAACGATCGAATTCGATAAATTTAATCTCTCAGTTTATCATCAATTAATGCCTTTCAAATGGCCTTCCAGAACGTGGTGCATCTTCAACATCAAAGTTTCCGGAACGAAATTTTGCAAACCAGTTTTGGCACTGGCGTTCCGTCAATACATCTGTTCCAAACACATCGGATAATTTTTTTCTTGCTTGAACAGCATTTTTACCTTTTCGATGGTAAAAAAGTGAAATTTGCCGAAAATGCTGCTTTTCACTTTCCATATTTGAAAGGGTACCAACCAAAAACTACTCCATAAAATCAATAGAACTTTTTCACAAGCAAGCCTTGCTATATCATCTATCAAAATATATAATGATTTTGCGGCTTAAGTGTGAAGTTGGCTAGAAAAAAAAACCAATTGGTTGGGAAAAAACGAAATTACTTTCCGAACAATCAAATAGATCAATATGTTAAGGGGTCTATGTCTATGTAGGAAAATGGTAGGGAACAAATGAATTTTGAGGCCTATAGTGTAGGATGTCGTCTCTCTAGCAGGTGCTTTGGTCTGGATGTGAGTGTTGATTATGTGTTAATGGAGGGGCACAGGAAAGAGCTGGCCACTGAGCACCTTGAAAAATCTGGAAGGAAAAAAAGGAGGAGCACAAGTTTAAGATAGATACACTATTCAGGCTCGGTTGATGAGATAGAAGAATCCCCTACATTTTTAATAAACAAAATCTTTGCAAAATGGATAAATGTCAAAAACTTTGTATTGAAGTATCATCCTAAGTCAGATAGGTCCGAATTTTAATAAACGTAAGTAAACTTCAAGTCAAACGTAGGAGAAAAAATGCTGAATACGACGTATCGCTCTCCATAATAACTAAAAGACTTACTATATTAAGAAACATACTAGTATTATTAATTATATTATTATATAATAAAACTATATTGTGATAACAATATTATATGTTAAGGGTCAATAACTCGTAATAGATAATCAAGTTATTTACTAATCATACCGACTAATTTAGTAATATGTATTTCCGTATTTAATTGTTTGCAATATATTGCCGATATATATGGCTTTAAATAATGAAAGTTTAATTTCTTTCATAGAAATAAGCTAAATAATCCAATATATTTTTTTAAATTTAAAATAAGATATTATTTGCATAGACTTTAAAAATGTATAGATACAATATTATTTATTTACAGTGACTGGCGTGAATCTGCACATAATCACGATTGGCATAACAATTGTTTGCGTCTTCTACACCACGATTGTAAGTCATATTTTTGTAATATTTGCAAGTGCAATAGATCATTAAAAAATAATTATTTTTAAGCCCTATTTATTATTTCGTGTCAATTCAGAATTATTTTTCAGGGCGGACTTAAAGCAGTGGTTTGGACAGATTTAGTGCAAATCATAATTTCACTGCTGGCTTTTATTGCAATTGCAGTTATCGGCACTGTCAATGCAGGCGGTTTCAGCCACATCATGAAAACTGCATACGACGACGGAAAATTAAATATATTCAAGTATATACCAATATATAAGGTAAACCGAAGAGTAGTGACAATTTTTTTGTTATGGAGTTTTCACACGAGTTTGTCACCGATTGCCATCTAGTCGATAAATAAAATTTGAAATCATTTTGAAGTCCTATTTATAGTCAAAATGCAATGAATGTCAGGTTTGGAGGGAAACGCCAATCCTTCCAACGAGAGAAGACATATCCATAATAAAATATCTAAGGGAAGGAAAACCCCGACAGAAAACCCTGTCCTCCAGGCTAGGGTTTAGACGTTGAGGTGACTAACCCACTCCAGAAAAAAAACCACTGTTCAGAAACAAAAGAACTGGACTTGGACGACTACGGTGGACCGGTTACGTGTCAAGGATGCGGGACAGTCAACCGTCAAAAAGGCCTATGGTTAACAAGCCTTCCTGTCCGTGGAGAAAAGGAAGACCAAGGCTGAGGTAGTTGGACTGTGTACAGAGGGATACTGCATCATTGAAACTTACCGGAAGATGGAGTGACTTAGCGGCAGACCGGATAAAATAGGATGAGGCCAGGGCCTCATCCTATTTATCCATCCTAAACGATGATTATGATTTATAGTCATCAGTTTATATCAAGATATCAAGATCAGAAATTTAGGATTTGTGCAATTTTTATTTGATGAGGGATTGAGGCCTAAATAAGCCATCAAGACCCTCTATAAAATTTATGAAGACGTCTTAAATCTTCCAAATTACTATAGATGGCTCAAAAAAATTAAAAGTGGTGATAAGGAGTTTAACGATGAACTAAGATCAGAAAGATCTCTATAACAGGATGATGCCGCTTTCAATTCTTTGGTGGAATCCGACCCTCGCAAAACCATAAAGGAATTGACACAAGATCACGGCTGTCCCTGGTCAATAGGATAGCCATATGTTCGTTGCTCTTGTCTAAGTATGAGACCGACCCGTTTTCGATAAGAATGGTGATGAAAAGTGGATGCTGTATAACAACCTAAAGAGAAAAAACCAATGGCTATAAATATTATAAATAATTATTGACCTTTATTGTCCGCAATTGCGACAGCAATATTCGCTTCTGTTGCCACGGGCGCGATGAGCGCGAATCTAGTATGATGTGCAAGTGAGATTAAAACGTATACTTGTGTTAAAACGAGCTAACCGACGGATTATTAACCACCTTCCCGCAATCTTCTACGGATGATGTGTACCTCAATTTCTGCTCAATCATCTGCTATAAATTCCTCTCGAATATCTACTGTTGTTAAGAATCGATTTTGCAGACACAGCCGCCTCTGCAATCGGTTGTCTAACGCAGTTGGTTTACGGATTTTTTCTAGAGAGAGAGAGAGAAAATTTTCCATTGTTATGTTCACAAGAGCCTACCGCACTTTCTCTACAACGGTAATAACTGTTTTGGCCGGTGTGCTTTCATTTGACCTAGAAACACAAGTGCATGCTGCAATCTGGCTGGCCTCTCGATGCAAAGTGGCCTCGCTAGACTAAATAAACATTGCCCAAGACGATGAAGATGCCAACAGCGCCACCTTGCGAATGTGAGCCATGACCGCTGCCCTAGAAGAGTGGGAACAGAGATAAGATTCGGAAACGACGGAAAGAACTGGCTACCTATTCTTCCCAAACTTCGCACTGCGCCTAGAAATAAATTAGTTCCACCCTAATCATTTCGTATCTCAATTAGTCACTGGTCACGGAGTTTTCAATGCGCGGTTGAAGAACCTTGAACTGCGAGAAGACGCTACCTGCAGCAAATCTCTGAACACTTATTGTAGTACTATCCGAAGCTTGACTCAGACAGGGAAAGGATGCTTAGAACGACCAGGAAGGTCCATGGCTTGATTGAGCACTATGACCTTGTGGTTGATCGATCTGCATTTGCGGCTTTGCCAGCCGCGAAGGATTAAGAGCCGCCCTCCTTAACCTGGCCCCTTGACTCTAATGGGGTTGCTTTAATTATGGACGTAAGTGTCTACTGTTGAGGCGGTTGCTCTATGTGCCTGCCAAGGTATGCTGGTCCAGTAAACCATAGGTTGGACCTATAAAATAAAGCCTCCACCCTGAAGTGACCCCCAGCATCGCGATTCAAGCTCCGAACCAATGAATTGATTAAGAGCCTTAGCCTTGACAATGCAGTATATTGGGAACCCCAAGTTTTTGATTTTTCTCGAATAGCTCTTAATATAAATCCTATATGTCACAAGCTTTTTGTATTTGTCTGAAAAGGTCTAAAGAATAAATATTATAAACATCTGTTGACCTTTATTGTCCAAAATTGGGAAAAAATAAATAAAACGGATGTGATGTGCAAGTGCGAGGGAGACCATACTAGTGACACGTGCCCCAGTCTGCTGCGGGATATTGCTGAGTTCGCGCGTCGCTTACGCGTATTGATTAGTATTAAAATCCCATACATCGATGAAATTTTGAGGCATATCAAGAATAACTATATATATTCTTATATAATCCATTTTTCAGCATTTCAAGTCAAGATATCAATAAAGCATTCGTCAACATCTTGATTTGAAATGTTTGGGGTCTATTTTCGATAGTAAATAGACCCCATCGGGCGACGCCGTTGGTTTTAAACCACCGCGACGGATCGGTTAAAGAGTATTATTTATATAGTGCTTGTTAAAACATTTTATTTCTTGTTAAAAAAAATTGTCATTACTTCCCGGTTAACCTTATACGTAGAATGGTTTAATAGTTATTAAAGAATAATAAAACTAGTTATTATTGTTCGGAAACTTTTGAACTATATAACGTGCATATATTTTACACAACAAGGTCGATGTTAAAATATATTTTAAAATTTGCAGCATGGATCCCGATCCATTGATACGGAGTTCATTTTGGACTATGTTCGGCGGAGGATTATTCAATCATCTGAGCACTCTAAGCATGTCTCAGGGAAATATTCAGAGATATCTCTCGTTGAAATCGCGTGAAAGCTTACCACTGTAGTTATATTATTCCAGCATTGCATTTATGACAGATTAAATTACAATATATTAATTTTTGTAGTGTTTTAGGGATATATAGTATTGGATCATTTATTCTATATACTCTGTTCACGTATGGCGGATTATTATTGTACACTGTGTACTATGGATGTGACCCAGTTAAACACGAGGTATTCATTGTGTGATTAGTATAATAAATTAAGTAATTAATGTGTTTTTAATTGTTATATAGATAATTTCTAAATATGACCAAATATTTCCGTATTATATACTCGATAAGATCGATGTTCCTGCTCTTCCAGGGTTGTTTGTAGCTGGTGTATTCGGTGCTGCGCTTAGGTATTATGGACATTTATTCTGCTTTCATAAAATAATAAACTTATATTAATCTATTATTATTATGTAAGACCTTCTTCGATATTACTGGATCAATTCCTTCCACATAAAAATTGGTGGGTTTGGACAAAAAAAAATTATCGATAGCTTGATTTACTTAATATTCACTTCTGTTGCCACGAGCTCGGTGTATTTTCTCGCTCGCATCCGGTACGATGTGCCGGGTGCGAGTGAAACGTACAATTGACACATGCGGAGAACGCTCAGTCTGAAGTGAGACATCGCCGATCATGCGTCTTATTAGAAAAATCCAAAATATCGATCAAATTATGAAGCATATTATGAACAGCTATTTTTATTCTTAGAATAATCCATTTTTTAAAATAAAGTCAAGATATTTATAAAGAATTCATTAATATCATGACTTGAAATGCTTGGGGTATATTTTCATATATTAATTTGATACCCCATTGGACGACGCCGTTGGTATCGAGCCACCGTGACGGATTGGTTAACGTCGTCATCAAAGTGGAAAAGGCGATCCGTTCTAAGTTCGTGTCTCTAGATGTCGTGAAGATCATGGCTTCTGCGACAAGATAAAAAAAACATAAAACAATCATTTTAATTAAAAGATTTGATCCTTTTAAAATTTGTATCTGGCAACATTAATAACTCTTTCATACAAATTTGGAGGTTTAGAGACAAAATACTCATTTAGTCCATTTTTAACGTCATATGTATTTAAAAAATCAAATTAAAAAATGTTGCATCGATTTGAAAGACGATAGTCAGATGAAGCGATGTCTGGAAAATATGAAGGGTGACGAATTACGTCCTCCGCACAAGAGGGTCAAAAACAAGTCGCGTTGTTTCGTGACCACGCCCACGTGCAGGGTTGGGGAGGTCCGTGCACGTGTCGACTGAGACGCTCGCAGCCGGTGCAATGTGCCGTAAGTGCGAGTGAAACGTATACTAGAAACACGTGCCGCGAGAATTTAGAAAGCCTTAATCTACTTTTGAGGCAGTGCTACTTTTTAATTTTTAATATATGCTCGATATTAATTAGAAAAAGTATGGATTAGGAAAAAAATCCGCGAAGAGAAAGATGCAATATATTATTAATGATATATAATATTTTTATTGGTATTTAAATTTAAAAAAAATTGTTTCCCCACTGTTTCTGACAATACTGTCTATTTAGGTCAATAAGATATAGAAAACCTGGAAATTTCTATGAACTTTATATTAACCTAGCCATGCCGATGGGACCCTACTTGGGACCCCAAGTTTATTTTTCTAGAATAACTCTTTTAACCCTTTAATGACCAAGCCAATTATATGGATTTTTACCGTACGCCACTATTTTCAATCATAAACGTCAAATAAAATAAAACGGCTAAACATATTGACATTCTAACAATCACATTGCCTTTAAAATATGTCTCTGCATTAATTTTCATTTAAAAATATTATATGTATTCATAAATAAATTCGTAGTAGCATTTACCGTGGCGCTGGTGGTTAGAACGATTTCGCGTGCCTGCACGCCGCGGCATCTGAACGGTTAATATACATCCTAGATGTCACATGCTTTTTTTTATTTGCCTAAAAATATCTAAAGAATAAATATAAATATACATTGACCTTTATTATCCCTAATTATGAAAAGAAAAATAAGAATATGCGTTTTCATTGGCACGGGGGCAATGTTTTTATCGCTCCGTACCAAATGCGAGGGAGAAAGAACATCGCGACTAAATTATGAAGCATATCATCAATAACTATCTTTATTCTTAGATTAAACCATTTTTTTAGCATTGTTATTCAGATATTGATTTAGACCACATCGGGCAACGTTGTTGGTTTCGAACGGTGGTTCTGGAATGCATTAAATTCTTTGATTAACTCTGTCTTTATCTCCTCAATGCTAGCAAAAAGTCGTCTTTTAATGGTTTTTTTTATATTCGGGAATAGGAAGTAGTCAAAGGGTCAAATATATCGTAAAAAAGCAATAAACTCCATTTTTTCCACAAAAAATAAATAAAATAAGTATTTAATTTTAAGATACATTAAGGACACTACAAAAAATGGACAAAAGGATTTATCCATTATTTTCTGATCAAACCATGTAATTGTTTCAGCTCATTATCGACAGGTTTAAATACTATAGCCGGCATAGTTTATGAAGATTATTTAAAATCAAGAATGCGAGAAAAAATAGCTCATACCGCAATGCAGCTGACCGTCATTTTGATAGGACTATTTTCTATAGCTTCAATTTTCCTCATCGAAACGATGGGCAGAATATTATATGTAAGCATACGATTTATTTTTATGCCCAATGTTTATATCCTTATAAATATTTTTATCGTTTCAGGTGTCGTATACCATCACGAGCATTGTGTTTGTTCCAATATTTGTTCTATTCTCATTAGGAATGCTTATTCCTTCGTGCAATGTGAAAGGAGCCATTGCAGGAGTGCTGAGCTCCACAATATTCCTCGGATGGATCGGAATTGGTTCCACGATTAGCAATGTCAATCATCTAACGCAGAATATATATCCAGAAGATACATGCCATATGGCGAATCAAACTCAAATCATTACGGAAACATTTGAAAAGTATATTATATAATATTTATTAATTAATTATTTATTATTATTATAATACATATTATTTCAGAATCGATGATAACATATTTCCACTGTATAAATTATCGTATATGTTATACACATTTTATGGATTAATAATTGGAATTATTTTCGGGATAATCACAAGCTATGTCACGGGACCTACTGATTCAGCTTCTCTCGATCCCAGACTCATATCTCCGCCACTAAGAAGATTTTTACCGAAGAGAGTATCACGTGATAATCCCATAGCACTGAGCGAAATGAAATGAACCTCGTTATTTATATAAAATTATATAATATGCTATGATCAAATCAGTGAATGTGCGTATCAAATGTTTGTCTAATTTCTTAAGACCAGTGGTAAATCAATATGTAATTAAGAGATTTAATTAAATTTATTTTAGAATACTTCCTCATTATGTTTCATTGCTTATCTCACAAATAACATTTTAATTTAGCCCGTATTGAAATAATTTTTCAAATATTTCATAATGGATCTGTTTATTTTCGGCGATAACGACCGTATTAATTGCCATTATGTAAGTACTGTATTTACTTTTCTTGGAAAACTATGGAAAATTTAGTCGCGGTGTGGTCAATAAATGCATCGGAATGCGTTACCTAATTATATTATTCGTGTAAAATATATTTTATTTTTGTATTAATATTATATTTTATGTGAATTTTTAGGGTTTATGATTAAATTTAATTTTTTTAACAAATATTTATCTCATTATCTTGTTATTTGTAAAATGTTTGTTACAAAAATATGGCGATTATTTTAATTTCAATGGGCTGTTTGAGTCAAATTGATACATTTTTTTTTGTTGTGTTAGTCCACGTGCTTTGATGTATCTTGACATTGGTGGCCATATTACATACAACTTCGCCATATTTCCGAAGATGATATAAAAAATGAATGACGAGTTTTTGTTAATATTGAAGAGAAAAAGACATAATTAATAAAGATATTTGGAAAAAATTACACGTATTTTATGATCAAACCTAGGTCGTATATTTTTCGGTGTCGGCGCCCATCAACGATAATCACTTTACATTGTGCAGTAGCCTAATGGAGTCTTCTCCGAATATTTATTATCTGAACATCTAGTTAAAAATTTACCAAATTAAATCGTGTATACAAAGATGGAATCTCTGCAAAACTCTTCCTATGTCTTGGCGAGCGTCGAAGGGTTCGATTGGACGGATTATAGCGTTTTTGTGATAATGCTGTCGGCATCAGCTCTGATCGGAATATACTTCGGATGCTTTGGAAGCAAGCAAAAGTCAGCTCACGACTATCTTCTCGGAGGACAAAGTATGAAGGCTCTGCCTGTTGCTCTCTCGCTCGTAGCCGGGTATGTTTTATTTTGTTTCGTCCAAAAAATATTCGATGAAAATTATAATATGAAACAATTCCACTCCTTACCCAAGACAGTCTAATTCATAAGGTATATTCTAAATAATAAGCATGCACATAGTGTTATATTTTTTTTTTGTAAAGATGGAAGCTATGCCACACCACCGGGTGTGGCGTTGCTCCATCCGAACGAGTTTCCTCGTTGCCGCTACGGCCTGGGAACTGAAGGACGCGATGACTTTTTAAGGATTGGTAATGTGATGAAGGACGGCTTGAGGAACTATCCCGGCATTTGCACTAGGGTGACTAGGGAGCCGTGGCAACCTAGCCCGGGATAATCACGCCTCTATACCAGTTACAGATGAAAGAGGCGCTAACAGATGTTTCTTACCAGGTCAAATGAACGGGCAGGAGCGGCGAATGTGTTGATTCTTGGTAGTCCATGGCATTGATTTTTATTATATTGTGGTCTTCCTGTGGTCAGACTTCGGCGGGCTTCTCTGACTGCTGGCCCGATCAGATGTCGATGTGAAGAGTATCTAGCCATGATTCAGCCTGTTCATCGGTTTTATTTAAGACGCAGGTGCCTCCACTCAGTTTCCTAAGTGGGCAATCATTCACAATGTGGAACATCGGGGCGCCTAGGGTCGCCCTGGTGAGTAGGGTCTGAGTAGCTGATGTGCATGGGGGGGTTTCTGGATTTCAATCTGGCTGTGGGAAGGTGAAGGAGGTCTTTGTTTATGATGAATCTCTTCTTATCCCTTCCATGGTATCTTATCCATAGTCTTCTCAGGGCACCTTTACGCCTAAGGTCTGCCGGTACAATGGTAACCAGGCTAGTGGAGTTGACCTTACACAGCCTAAGATGATTTCATTGCCTTGTGTAGCTCTGTGTCAATTTTCGACGAGTGGTGGCTGTTTATCCATACGGGTTTACAGCATTCTGCCGTGGAAGTGCTAATCCCATCGTTGCGGTTCTTAGCGTTGGGATGTTTACTCCCCAACCATTGCCAGCCAGTTTCCGTATGAGGCTAACCCTGGATCTGACCTTCATAGCTGTCTTCGTGATATGATTTTTGAAGCTGAGGATTCTGTCAAAGATGACTCCGAAGTATTTGGGACACGGGTTGTTGGAGATTGGATCACTATTGAAGGTTATGTTTAAGGGGCGGTGTGCCTGAGCATTGTTTAAGTGAAAGAGGGCCACTTCTGTTTTACTGGGGTTCAACATGAGATTTCATTTCTTGTAGTACTTATTCAGGGTGATGAATGATCTGGAAGAAATAGAACAGCTAAGCCAGCTAGCGAGTTTTAGAATGTTTTATAAAAAAACAAATTACTCTAGAAAAGTATTGAAACCAAGATGCAATGCATGTAAGGATGAAAACTGACAACTACTTTTATAGACATTTCGGTAAATTACTAAATCCCGAATTTGAGGCATTTCAAAATTCCGTGATTGATGTCCTATTGAACCTATCTTTCCTCCTGGATCACTTTTTAGCTCTTAAACTGCGTCTTGACAGTCATCTGGAACTATTTCAATGGACAATATAAATGGATTGAAAACGAAATATACCTCCTTATCGCTGATTTCGGGAAAGCAGTGGTTGAATTAATTTTCCAATTCTTTTAAATGGTGCAAAAGTCGTCTTGTTCTTTGCCATCAACAACAAGAGTCAATGATAATGTTCTGCGTGGTTCATAATCAATTCCTCCATATTTAGCCAGGCAGAGAAGTCTAACTTCCCTTGAATGTATAAAAAATGTTGAGCCCATTTCCAGGCTTAAATACTCACTCAGTTATATTATCTCTTTAAAGCCATCAAATATTTGTAGGGAAAATAAGTAAATGATGAACTACATCCATGTCAATGCTTAACTGCTTGAAAAGTCATGAGTTGAGTTGAGAGGCGTTGAGTTTAAGGCTTATCATACAATGGATTTCATTGATTTTTGTGGCTCGCTCTCTCCAAGAAGCTTGATTCCCGATTTCCTTCCTAACATAATTAGTGCTATATTTGTATAAAATCCACATTTTTAAAACATATTCTAAATTTCTAAAACATCCTTGGCCTCTGTAACTGTTTCTAGGAGAGAACAAAATAAAATCTCTTTTGAACATATTTTAAAAATACTTAAAAACACGAGACTTCATGAGTCGATTCATCAATCTGAATAGAAAATAAATCAAGTTGAAAGATGTCAGTTGCCATATCACTGATCTTCATTTGAATAGTGTTGTTCGACAGTGTTGCAAATTGCATCTCCTATCCATTTTCTAACACAATTTCAATCATTCTGATATTCACTCCATGGAACTCCAAAATTCACCCTCAGGGGGAATTCCTCGCCGGTTAGGAACCTCTGTGCTAATCTAATCAACAGCAATATAAATAAAAAAAATATTATTAAACAAGCCATAAATTGGCTTCTAATGAAAACAAAAAATTGAGATAAAAATATGCGTTGATAAAGAAAATAAGCGCCGGATTCAAGGTTAAACTTATCGCAAATATATCTAAAATTAAAACTTTATTTTCATTTATTTGCCTTTAACCAATCTGTCTCGGTGGCCGAGAAGTCCAAATGGAGTATATTTATAAGGGAAAAGAGACCCTAAGCATTTCAAGTGAAGATGCTAATGAATTTGTAGGTGTATTTGTAGGTCTTACCGTGAAGATGGGCTTCGTAGGTGTAGGTACGATGATGTGCAGAATTGCTGACTTAACGGGAGCAGAAGTTCAGCTGTTTGCAGCTTTAATGAATAGGACTTTCGTCAGCACTTTCGTCTATCCTGGACTCTGGTCCCAGGATAGCTTCAGCTCAGCTTCGATCCTCTGTGGCGTTAGTTGTTTGTTGCTCAATTGTATAGGGCACGAGCGGATACCATTTTCCACTCCTGGCGTAGTTGTTTACATCTTCGATTTTTTCTTGATATTCCAGAATTCTAAAATTAAAATTGGCTGTATTTTTTTAGCGCCTGGACGTCGGCTTGTTGTTTGCGTTTTTTGCATGCGTTGCATTTTTAATATCTACGAAAATGCACGTGCATAACTTTTGTTTTTTTGTGTCTGAAATTGCATTTAATAATTGTTTTGCAAAAATTAATATTTCGAAGTCGAAGTTATTAAAAAGAAGAAGTTGAAGAAGGTTTGCTCCTCAAACATCTCGTATGCTTTTTTGTACTAGCGTGATTAAAAATGCAATTACGCAAAAATTGCATTAACCCTTTAATCGCCAAGCCAATTATATGATTTTTTACCGTACGCCGCCATTTTCAATCATAAACTTCAAACAAAATGAAACGGCTAAACATATCGACATTCTAACAATCACATTACCCTTCAAAATATATCTCTGCATTAATTTTCATTTAAAAATATTGTATTTATTAATAAATAAATTCTTAGTAGCGTTTGCGTGCCTGCACGCCGTAGCGGTGGTGGTTAGACCGATTTCGCAAGCCTGTACGCCGTGGCGTCTGAACGGTTAAAGTGATAAGACTTATTTTATTACCGTTAATAATACATATATTTTCTCTGTATTAGCATAATTACTTATACCCGGAGAAACCGTGCTAACATTTAAAAAAAACCAGCCAAAATTGAAAATATATTCATAAAATTTCAAAAATGGGAAAATATATAAACGTTAATTGCAAACTTTTTAGATATTTTTGAAAATAGACGTTATATATGCAATTAAAAACTCTAAAGATATACTTGTTTGAATTTAATACTACGATAATATGTCAATTGCATCGTATGATAATGGTAAACTTTAGAACCTCATATTAACAAATAAAATAAACTAATATTAAAAAAAAAACAGTCATGTATTATAATTATTATTTGCCATTTTTCTATTTTCTGAAGATTTTCGTAAAAAGCATTTTTGGCAGTGCGCCGATAGACCGACTGCCAAATTCTCGCGGCACGTTTTACTAGTATACGTTTTATTCGCACTTGGCATAACTTACCAGATGCGAGCGAGAAAAAACATCGCGCCCATGCAGTACAGAGACTAATATTGTTGTATATATATTTTTGTCATATTTTTGTGCGTGTGTGGTCGCTCGTTACTCGTCACTCGTGACTCGTTAAAAGGTAAAATCCGATACCAATATGGTAGAAGATGTACGTCCAATGCCAGCAATGGCCTGAAAAGATGATTGTCAGAGGGTGCGATATCGGGGGAATATGGGGGATGCTGTAAAACTTCCAAATGAAGCTCCCTGATTTTTTCCTGAGTGATCCGTGCCGCGTGTGGTCTGGCATTGTCGTGCTGCAAAATTCGCCTTTGATTGTTTACCAAAACTGAACGTTTTTTCAACAGATCTGCTTTCATTCTGACTAATTGACCCACAGTATATCTCTGCGGTAATTGTTTCACCAGGTTTTAATAACTTGTAATGGATTACGCCAATCATGTCCCATCAAACACAAAGAAGGACCTTTTTAAGATCAATGAAGGTTTAGGGGTAGTACAGGTACTTCGTTTTTAGGAAGCCATTGATTTTTTTTCTTTGGATTATTGTATAGGACCCACTTCTCATCGCTTGTAACGATCCTTCTCAGAAATGATGCCGTTTCGTGCAATCTATACAATAGCGACGAACAGATAGTAATTCGCTGCTCAATGGCCGTTTGTGAAAGTTCGTGCGGAACCCAAATTCCTTGCCTGTGTTTTTTTGCAATGCGCTCTAGATGGTCTTTAACGGTCGTCCAAGGCAGCCAAGCTCCTCTGACAATTCTTTGATGGTTCTTCGGGGATCCGCTTCCACTGCTGATTTTAACACGTCATCCTCTAATTTTGTAGATCTTCCCGATTTGGGGGCGTTTATAAACCCCTATCACTACTTTTAAATTTTCTAAACCATCTGTGATATTTTTGAAGATGCAATACGTCTCCATAAATTTCACAGATAATCTGAGTGGCTTCTTTTGCTTTCTTTCCTTGATCGAACAAAAATAGGATATAATAACGCAAATAGGTCTCCTCGATTTCTGGCCTTGACATTTTTTCTATATGGTAAAAAAAAACTCTGAGTATTAAATAAATGTGGTAATTAACAGAGCCACAAATAAGATCATTACGTGTTAATCCGACCACAGCCTGCGGCAAACTAATTTCCAAAATCGCCCTTTAAAAATTATCATTACTTTCCGCTTTACCTAATATATATATTTAAAAAAATGTTATTTACCCCTGAAACAATACGCTGTAAATTCATCAATGCGCAACGCAAACCGTTCAAAATGAATCCCATACTTTTATTATTTTACGATGACGAGCCGTCATATCGGACAATACTGGGTAAGTAGCAAAGGACGATTAAATCGGCGCTGGCAGCAACGGGTTAATAAATAAATGTTTTTCCCCCCCCAAAAAAAAAGTATTACTTTTCGGTCCTCCTAATATATACATCCGTTTTAATAAACGAGAGATTTGTTGTATATAGAACAACATTTTCTCACGTATGATTTTAACCTAGAAAAAGCTTTAAAGAAAACACAAGCTCTATTAGATTCTAACTTCATCTATTCTATTCAAACCCTAGATTTGTTGTTAGTATTATTTTTTCATAATTAAAATACATATACATGAATAATATTTTGTATAATTAATTGAATGAGTTTTTATCATCTTTTTATACACGGTTTTTGGTGAAATCGTATAAAAAAAGGCGTTGAGTGTATATGACAAATATGGACAAAAAATTAACGCTGCTGTAACGATGATGTATTACGATAAGTTATGTTAAAATTAATTTCATAATCATCTATAACTTACAATATGTATATGTTTAATATATTTTAACATATTTTCAGCCATATTTCAGGAACATCTCTGATTGGTGTCCCATCTGAGGTGTACACGGAATCACCGACGTACTGGCTGACTTTAATCGGTTTAATACTCGGATGTGTGGTCGGATATTATTTTTACATACCAGTATTTTTTGAGTTTAATGTAAAGACAGTTTACGAGGTGAGTTAAGCCTATTCACAATAAATACCGAATTTATTATTAACATAAAAATATTATCTTTCAGTATTTAGAATATAGATTTAACAGGAAAATAAGATCTCTGGCCTCGTGTTTCTATTGCTCGGCGTATTTACTTTATCTTCCGACTGTCGTCTACGTCCCATCGCTGACATTGAGCTTAGGTTTGTAACAAATATTTAATTATTACTTGATAAATAGTTAATTCCTATAACATTATTTTAGTCACGGGAATAAATCTACACATAATATCTACTGGAGTTACGGCTATATGCATATTTTACACGATGCTAGTGAGTATATACTAATATTTGAGTATTATTTATCGAGTAATGTTTCATCGAATGATATTATCATACAGGGTGGTCTAAAAGCAGTAGTCTGGACGGATTTCCTTCAAATAACGGTGACATTATTCGCATGTATCGCGATTATGATCATCGGCACAATAGACGTAGGAGGATTCAGTCATGTCATGAAGACGGCTTACGATGATGGAAAATTGAATATCTTCAAGTGAGTTTTTTTAAACATATCCATTTATTTTTCTTCATCATTAATATATTATATCCGAGGAATGTGACGTATGATGTCTTCTACTATTTTAAAAAGCGAGGCCAATAATTCATTTCTTTCTCGTCATGTCCAAAAAAATAAATAAAGACTTTAATATGTTGTACTCTCGGATTCTTTTTAAATGAATATCAGATGAATATTTGTATTTTTTAGCATGGATCCCAACCCTTTCATAAGAACAACCTTTTGGACGATGTTCATCGGAGGGATTTTTGGTGCTATCGCTCACACGGGTACCAGTCAAAGCTCCTTACAGAGATATTTATCTTTGGGTGCACCAAAAAAATTATCAACGTAAGTATTCCCCAGTTTTGTGAGCCTGTTTAATCATCGGTTTAAACCTTTCAATGCAGCGCGCATGACGTACATGCGCTTATAATATGTTGTATTCTCCTACATACTTTTTTGATGTTTAATATGTATTTAAATAAGCACAATTCATTTATTTCGTTTCACGTTGCAAAAACAATCTAGATTTCCTTGTTTGTCCAAACTAATATTTTTTTTAGGATAACCTTTCAGGACACGATATTCTTCTTATGAAAATGAGTGTCCTTGTATATATTATAAATTAAATTCGTGAATAATATTGGAATTTCAAAGGACTGTTGGATATTTTTCAGCTAATTTTACGCATGTACTAGTCGATTTGCCAAATATTTTAGGGCTATGCAAGTTTTATTATTTTCGTATCCGATAAAATCAACCTTTTCTTGATCAGACCATTGATTAAAATTGCTAAAGGAAAATAGTATCACAATAAATTCATAATTTATAAAAATCAATCTGATTATAAAACTCTTAAACTAATCAGACAGTGATTTTAACATCTTGAAAGTAAATGCCGCAATGACTATATCGGTAACATTAAGTCATCTATCCTCAATAACCTTAAAGTTTTTTGGTCTTTATGAAAATCAAAAGCATATTCAGGGTCTTGCCCTCTCGCATGCATCATAATGATGCTGCAGGCGACTCTTTCGAAACCATTAGTGAGATGTTTACAGAATATTTCCATTACATTTCCGTCATTCTTGGGGGTACCCACTATAAATGTACCAATTTTAGATTTTTCTCTTTCTTTCAACGACATTTCTCCGTTGTTCTTAGCCAAATGCTCGCATGAATTAGGCTATCTACTAGTAAAAAGATCCCAAAATACACATAGTAAACTATAGGTTATCAAGTTGCTAATAAGAGTCAGGAATATTATTCCAGGCGTTGAAGATGATCATGACTTCCTACTCCAGGTCTTTCAAAGCAGACCACTTGTGTTGTGAACTAAGCTCACATTTATTCTTCTCCAATATTTCTAAATCAACCCAAAGACGTTCAAATTTAGAGCTCCATATTTCCTTGTTTTTTAAGTCCAGCAATTGTATTTCAAAGTTAGCAATGTCAATGCCAAAAGGGGAAAATCTGTAATCGTAACATTAAGAGGCTGTTTAATGAATGCTAAGGTCGCTCTCCTGTTTTTAAATTCATGAAACCTGCCGAGAAATGTTTCCTCATATTTAAAATGGTTGTTTTGAAAGAGTGTTAGTCAATGGATGAATTATTTTCTTGGCGATGCTTTAGCGGACTCGGAAAGTGAAACAATGTTTCCCTTTCAAAATCTTGAGCAAAAAGGGATAATTTGTTTTCGAATCAAATGACTTCTTCTAACATCGAAAAAATTATGTTTCCTTTCACTTGTAGTTTATGATTAAGCCGATGTAGATGAGACGTAACGTCTATCGTGAAATAAAAATTTTGGATCTACTGATCGTCTGTTAGTTCTGGATACACCCTTCTCAAGAAGAAATGCTTTGATTTATGGTAATAGGGATTCGAAACGTTTTAAAACGTTCCCTCTTGATAACTAACGTACCTTGTTATGGAACAGAAGATCATCGTTCTCACTCTCTATTTCAACTAAAAATTCTTTGAATTGGCGATGATTAAGAGCTTTAGCTAAAATGGAGTTCACCAATTCCATAACTTCTCTGCGCTTCTTAATGAATGATGCAATGGTAAGAAAGTATCTTGTGATTATTTTTTTCTTTCAAAATAGCAACAAACCCTTTTCTTAATCCGGTCATACTCTTGGCCCCGTCTGCTTGCCCGTGGATATTTGTGCCAGAGCCGCACTTAAGGGGCCAAAGAGCTGCACGTTATCCTGCTTCAGAAACTCTATAAAGCAGGCAGGCAATTTATTAAATTTCAACAAAAAAATTAGCAGAAAATTTTTGATATATGCAATTAATTATTAGGGAATACACCGATTTGATTAGAAAATATCTTCCATTTTTTGTATCCATCATGGAAATGGAGAATAATGTATGTTATTATCTGTTCACACAGGGTATTAATTACATATTGGCTAGGCACATTGCTTCTCATGTCTCTGTGCATTTATGGAGGAATTCTCATATACGCTGTGTATTACGGTTGCGATCCTATCGTGAATCAGGTGAATAACTAAAAAAATACATAATATATTGTTTATTTTATTAAAATTAAACGTCACACTTAGGTAGTTTCGCGGGCCGATCAAATATTTCCACATTACATTCTGGATAAAATCGGATACATCCCGACTCTTCCGGGATTATTTGTCTCGGGTGTATTCGGCGCCGCACTAAGGTCAATATTTATACAAAATCAATTCCAAATTAATCAATAATCTGTATAATATTATTCGCAGCACGTTATCTACCGGATTAAACACAATCACCAGCATAATATACGAAGACTATATAAAATCCAGAGTTAATCCGAACAACGCCAATCGCTTTATGCGATTAATCACGGTGGCGGTGGGACTGTTTGCGATAAGCATGGTGTTTGTCGTCGAAAGAATGGGCAAAATTATATCTGTATGCACAAAATATATATTAATTAATTATTGTGATTGCATGCTGAATACTATTTCAGGTCTCGTACATCATCACGAGTATAACGGCGACTCCCGTTTTTGTTTTGTTCACGTTGGGCATGATGGTTCCCATTAGCAATACGAAAGGAGCTTACGCATCGGTTATAAGTTGCTCGCTGTTCCTCGGCTGGATCGCCACCGGATCCACTCTGTACAACGTAAACTTCTTATCGTCTGAGATATATCCGGAAGGAACAGATACGTGTGTAGTTAACAATCGATCCGATGTCATCGACAGGTATGTAACGTGTTAAAAAATATTTTATTACCGTAGTGAGAGTTGAGTTCTTTCACGCGTCCAAGTCGGGTGTGTCCGGGACCCCTCGCTCAATACGGAAGATAGGTTCTGCCAGATCACCGTGTTAAGCGAGCCTAACAAATGTATAAAAAGAAGTGGGTTATATTTTAGAAATATTAAAGAAGTAGATAGAACTATTTCAAGAAAGATATTATTCAATGTCACTATCACTAGAAGATATTAATATGGGGATTTTCCTTCATCTTATTGGCTAAATGTCATCATCCCAACTACTTTCGATTACATTTTCTGTTATGTTTTGTAGTATTTCAAAAAAATCGGTAGAGATTGTTCATCTTTTTTGATATTCTTGTAAATCTCCTCATATCTTGCAACGCATTGTTTAATTTCTCGTTGAAATTTCAACGCTCAATCCATATCTGGATCATTATTTAGGAAATGCATTTCTATATTCCTTTCCATTTGCAACCCATCTTTTATTGTTTTAGCAATAATCGTTGAAATTGGACCAGAACTTTCAGTGTCGCTTTCGGTATCGCTTCTTGTGGTCATATCAATTAATTATTCTTCATTTAACTCCTGTTCTTCAAACAATTCATCAATTTCGTTGATAGCTAAATCCTCCAATCCCTCACCTCCTATTGAACGTGCGATATTAATAATTTCCATGTTTATAGGTTCTCTTGATTCAATATTATTATTACCAAAACTATGCTAGGGCAGTAAGCTTTCCAACATGCATTTAAAGTAGATTTTTTTCTCGGATCTCGGATATTAAATTGTTTCCAAACCTGACTAATTTTAAGAGAATTATTTTCCTCCATATCGTCGAATATTTTTTTAAATGCACGTTTAATATAATTTGCCTTAAATGTGTAAATGATCCCTTGATCTAGTGGTTTAATCAAAGATGTCGTATTTGGTGGCAAAAATTCAACTCGCTATTTTTTCAGATCTTGACACGTAAGTTCTACTCGGCATTTTCTTCCAAAAAAGACCCGTTTCGCAAGGGCGGACTATCTCTTCTTCGCGATAGCAGAGCCCGGCAATTATAGCTGGTTCTTCACAGACTTCTGGGTCAGTCAATTCCTAAACTTCATTAAGAGTTTAACTTTGTGGCATCTCCACATTGCTGGTGTTAGTCGGGATTACAGTCACGTTCTGTGGTCCTGTCCTTACCTGGACACTGCACGTCACAAACTACTGTATTCTGTCCGATGCGGCATTTCCGCAACGGATCTCCCGGTGGAGAGCCCTACTGGACACATGGATCTAATCAGCAATATGATTTGCTACAGAACATTTGCTTGCTTTGCATCGACTTTCGGAGAGTTCTGCGAGGCTACTTTCCCTCTCACTTTTCCCCTTTCTTAAAAAAATCTAGCATTATATTTTAACATCACGCGTTTCAAGAAAAAAACTGCTTCTGTTGCACCGATTGAACCGACCTAAAGCCGATATATGCGGTATGGGTGAATGGCAAGGGATGGAACTGTGTCGGACCGGTATGACACAGCTCCCACGGACCCACTGAGGCTGCAGATGCATACGCTAAGGACGGGTTTTATTCTGAGTTAAATAGAAAAAGATGAGGTTGTCGAGTTGCTCAATGCTTTCACGGCAGCGGCTTTCATCTTGGGTCTGGAGGTGAATTGGTCCAAGACCAAACATATGATGGTTTCGCTAGCGGCCGGATGGGGGATGTGGATGTGGATTCCAGGTCTATTGAGTGGGTACAGTCTTAATACTGATCTTCGGACCGCATCCGGACGAGGCTAGTCCCGGATGTAAACACATGCGCTCTAATGACGAGGTCATGGCCTTTTATTAGGATATACCATTGTCCTCATACATTCGCACGCAACGCCTGCGTTGATCAGGGCATGTAGCCTGAATGGGCAGCGATAGGCTGCTCCATACTTACATGAACTCTAGGCCCGAGGCAACCCAGCCCGTTGGGAGGCCAAGACTTCGTTGAAGAGACAGGGTTGAGACAACCGCGTCTCTGTTGGGGCTTGGGCGATTTCTGCTGGTCCCGAAGCCCGGGACCAGCAGTAATGGCGTAATACCCTTCAGGTGGTAGAAACTCGTTACGGGTCAGGGGGCACTTAGTAATAATAATAATATTAATATAATTATTATCGATTATTTTTAGAAGTATGCAGACAACCGATGATATATTTCCATTGTTTAAATTATCGTACATGCTGTACAGCACGTTCGGGTCGGTGGTCGGATTGTTTTTCGGAATAGTCACAAGTTATCTGACGGGACCCACGGATCCGGCATCGTTGGACCCCAGACTCATATCACCGCCGCTGAGAAGATTTTTACCGAAGAAAAAACATGAACCCGTCCTAGAAAAACTCGTTATTGCAAATAAATAGCCTATTGAACTTTAAATAAGTGCACTGACAAAAGCATACGATTAAATCGACAACATGCACTAACGTAATCGTTAATAATTATTTATTTAAAATGTAAATCGGCTATTTTAATAAAATTCTATACGGTAAATTTGTTGTTTTATTTAATCTCGTGAAAATAATTAATTAATTAAGCATGAATGCCAATACATTGTGATTAAGTTGTAAATAAATTATGATACAATTCAACTGAGGTTATAGTTGCAGACATTGATCTATATATTGATAATTAAGAATCATTAATATGATAATAAAAATGATTCATTTTGATATCAATATTTTCTATGGGTTAAATTTACTTCATCGAAACATTGGGCAAAATATAATATGTATGGATACAATTTATTTTTAAGCTTAATATTTATATTTCTATAAATATTTATTGCATGTTTCTAGTATCGTGTACCATCACGAGCATTGTGTTTTTCTTCCAATATTTGTTGTTTTTATTAGGAATGCTTATTCCTTCTTGCAATGTGAAAGGAGCCGTTGCAGGAGTGCTGAGTTCCACAATATTCCACGGAGGGATCGGACGATTAGCAATGTCAATCATCTAACGCAGAATATATATCCAGAAGTTACATGTCATATGGCGAATCAAACTCAAATCGTAACGGAAACAACTGAAAAGTATATATATACTGATTCATCGTCTCGCGATTCCAGATTCATATCTCTGCCACTAAGAAGATTTTTAGCGAAGAGAGTGTCACGTGACAATTGTCACTATGATCAAATCAGTGGATGTGCGTATCAAATGTTTGGCTAATTTCTTAAGACCAATCGTAAATCATTATTTAATTAAGCGGTTTAATTTAATTTATTCATGAATGCTTCCTCACTATGTTTCATTGCTTATCTAACAATTTACAATTTAATTTAGGGCATATTGAAGTCATTTTTCAAAAATTTCATAGTGCATCTGTTTATTTTTGGCGATAACGACCGTTGTAATTGCCATTGTGTAGGTACTGTATTTACTTTTCATGAAAAACTATGAAAAATTTAGTCGCGGTGTGATCAATAAATGCATCGGAATGCGTATATTATATTACTTAAGTTTATTCAGGAATATTTTTTATCTGTTGTCAATATTTTATTTTATGTGAATTGCTAGGGTTTATGATTAAATTTTTTTTTTTAACAAACATTTATCTTATTATCTTGGTAATTGTAAAAGAATTGATAAAAAATATAGTGACTATTTTAATTTCGTGGATTGTGTAAGTCGAATTGTTACATTTTTGTTGTTGTTGCGTTTGTACACGTGTCTGACGTATCTGGACGTTACTTGCCATATTACCTACAGCTTCTACCTATTCCAGAAGATGTTATAAAAAATTAAAGACGATTTTTTGTCAACATTGAGGAGATAAAGACAGAATTACTGAAGGAGCTATAGAATTGCACGATGTATCTGACAAAATTATTATTGATGAATAAATAAAGATATTTTGAGAAAATTACACGTATTTTATGATCAAACCTCGGTCGTATATTCTTCTGTCTTGGCCCTTATCAACGATACACTTAACATTGTGCAGCAGCCTAATGGAGTCTTCTCCGAATATTTATTACCTGAACATCTAGATAAAAATTTACCAAATTAAATCGTGTATACAAAGATGGAATCTCTGCAAAACTATTCTGATGTCTTGGCGAGCGTCGAAGGGTTCGATTGGACGGATTATAGCGTTTTTGTGATAATGCTGTCGGCATCAGCTCTGATCGGAATATACTTCGGATGCTTTGGAAGCAAGCAAAAGTCACCTCACGATTATCTTCTTGGAGGACAGAGTATGAAGGCTCTCCCTGTTGCTCTCTCACTCGTAGCCAGGTAGGTTTTATTTTATTTCGTATTAATAATATAAAGTCATCGTTATAGTTAAAGTATCCTCTCTAATCTCATTAAAAAAAATATTCAATGATAATTTAATTCCACCAAAGAAATATTTCCAACATTCCAAAATTAGAAAAAATTCTAAAATCATTCAAAACAGAATTAATACAATCAACAAAAATATAAATAAAAATATATAATTATACAAATCATTGGCTTCTAATGAAAACAAAAAATCCCCCATCGATAGCTTAATTCTTTTATCGAATTTATTAATTTAGAGAGCCTGAAAAATGATATGTATTATATATCGTCTGTAACTAGTGCCATGGCTTGTAGGTAACATACATATTATTACGATAATATATGTTAACCACGCCCATATGCAAAGAACGAATCCTTGAACCCCTCGAAGTCAAAGAGTACAGCTTCGAGACCGTCCAGGAATTCACATATCTCGCCTCATTTATTACAAATAATAATGAAACCAATTTGGATGTATGAAGAAGAACCATACAGGCAAACCGGTGCCATTTTTGACTTCAACAACACCTAGGGTCGAGATTCCTCTCAAGGAAGATTAAAGTCGAGCTCTACCTGACACTCATCAGGCCTGTCTTAACAGTGTACGTCTAAAAAATTGGGGTTTTGCAAAACAAGTTGAGCGACAGCTGGATATCCTGGATAAATAGATGAAGGAAGGAAGAAAAATTTAAAACGCACTTTGAAAAGATTTTCAATGCAAATTCGAAGAACTTTTTTAAAAAGGGAATCAAACAACTGCCTTTATACCGACAAAATAAATTATATAGATGTTTTTTGCCAGAAAAAACAATGTGTACAGATTTATCTGGCTGGATATCAAGATGTGTACAAACAACTTGTGAAACAAAAAACACAGAAGTGAATAAAAGATTTCCTAATAATAATAAACTCAACAACATAGAAACATCTTTGATGTTTTCTTAGTATTTTTTCTTCTTAATTAAAATATATATGAATAACATTTTGTATAATTAATTGAATGGGTTTTTATTATTATATTTTTATACACGCTTTTTGGTGAAGTCCTATAAATAAAGGCATCCAGTGTATTTGACAAATATGAACAAAAAATTATCGCTGCTGTAACGATGATGTCTTACGATAAGTTTTGCTAAAATTAATTTCATATTCATCTATAACTTACAATAAGTATATGTTTAACATATTGCAATATATTTTCAGCCATATTTCAGGGGCATCTCTGATTGGTGTCCCATCTGAAGTGTACACGGAATCACCGACGTACTGGTTGATCACAATCAGTATACTACTCGGAAGTGTCATCGGATACTATTTTTTCATACCAATATTTTATGAACTTGATGTAAAGACAGCTTACGAGGTGAGTTAAGTCTACTTTTAATAAATATCAAATTT
>JAGXCT010032820.1:1335-59143 GCA_022495035.1 Philopotamus ludificatus
TCTGATTTTATTATTATTTATTCTTATTTATTCTCATTTTATTCTTATTTATTCTGATTTTATTCTTATTTATTCTTATTTTTTGTTCTTATTTTTTTCTTATTTATCCTTATTTTTTCCTTATTCCAACCATTTCAAGTCTAAACATATATTTTGCTATAAACTGTCTGTGGAATATTCTCTAATGGCTTCATCATAAAAAATTAATCTGCCCAAGCCATTTTCTATGGAAGGAATGCAGTGGAGCGCCGATAATGTTCGGTGTCTGTGTGCAGAACTTTAATTGTGGCAATCATTTTATGAAAAAGAATTAGGATTTTAATCAATTTTAAAAATGTAAATGAATTTATATTTAATATTTTTCAATTTTTCCCCAATTGCTGTCTCTCGGCACACCTAATCTTAGGCCCCTGTGTGCGCCGCACAATCTGGCCATATGGACAAATAATGCTCTTATTGTCGATCTATATTTATTTTTTATAAACGTATCGTTTTCGGCATTGTTAAATAGATTTTTAGAATTTTGTATACGTGACCACGGGTAAGATATATCTTTCAAAGATTTTGGACTTAGCTTAGTTTAGTTTAGTCTATTTTTTTATAGTTTTCTATAATAAAAAGAGGAATAAATTCTTTACAAAAATTAAGGAATTACATTCATTAATGTATTTTTTTTGTTTGGAGCTAGAAAATAAGTACATCTTCTTTATTTAACTGTCGTTTTAGAAATTGATCGTGAATTTCAGCTATAGATAAATTAAAAAAACATATTTATTATTTTGCTATCTACGTAAATTTAATAAAAAAAAATCCAAATCGAGATGAAAACCGTTTCATCAAATATGTATAAAAAAATATAGTCATATTTATTCAGAGATACTCAGTTTTTACAACTTTTTTTCGCTGTATCAACATTTGACACGGAATGTCTAATTCCAGAATTATTCTCAGAAAAAATTGTTTCAACCAATATACGTTTTTTTATTGTAGACTCTTCATACGGTTCAATATGATCAACATCAGATGACTCACTCGAAGTGAGTTTGACCTCTAATTTTTTGTTTGATTCAATCATATTTCTGTAGAAAAGTTTAATGGGTTAAAAAAACTTCAATTACTGGTTAATGAAGTAGTTTTATTTTTTTTCGGTATAACGTTGTCCTCTAGAATCTGCTGGCATTGATTTATCGTGTTATTTATTCGATTTGTGGCTAAATAATACTAAGATCTGAGAGTTTATCTCGGAAACTATGAAGCAATTAACTGCTTCGTATACTTGTTGTTCTATTTGTATAGTCAAATGGTGTAGATGTAGATGATTCAATTCATCATCATCATCAGTAAAAATAAAAATGAATTGAATTAAATTATATTACCCATGGAGCTGATCTGTCGTGTATATATTCAATAACCAATTTTTGTTACTCATAGTCTAAAATAAATATTCCTGGATGATTAATATCTGAGAAATAATGTGTGACGTCGGTCCACGAGTCCATCAAATCGTATATAAATCTTCGTCAGCAAAGAATTGGGCCATCATTATTAAAAACGAGTGTTGGAAATTGCTTCGTTCTCTCGAAAATTATGAATTTTATGATATTTTTCTTTTTTTTTCATTTCAAGTAGAGCATCCATGTATAAGTATTTGGATGCTGAAATATCTTTTTTTCTTGATGCTACCATTTTGTTTAGTCCGAGTGTGTGCAGTGTTTACCCAAGTCCTAGCAGCAATAAACTGACACTGATGTAATTCGTATGCAGTCTTCTCGCGTCGTTCATCACGCTTGCCGATCTCCGAAGAGTTTTATGTAATTCTTGCCTAACCTCTGTTATGATTTCAGCATTTCGTAATTGCCCAATTTTACCTGGAGATTTCTAAAAATAATAAAAATAAGTTTTTTGTGTGCCATCGCGTTACACGGTTGATTAGAGAGGCTGACCACTCGGCGGCAGATTGCGAAATTTGAATTAAAACGACCAATTTTTTTTTCCGGTCGATTTTCACAATTTTCCTTTGTGTTTTTCTTGCACGTAGAGACGTGTGTGCATTGTAAATAGAAGCAATTTGGTACAATTCCCAATGGCGCCCATACGTCTGGATGGCAGACTTTACGCCAATGGCGAAAATAAACGCAAAATTATTTACGACCGCTTTCGAGTGGCGAAATCGTATGCAAAATTTATACGATCGCGCCGTATCGGCCACGGTATAAATTGAATGAAAAAATTGTAATTTGTGTTAAAATTATATGCAAATTGGCGTCGACCGAAAAGGAGCCGATAAAAAATTGGCGAATTTCACGGCTGCTCGAACGATGCAAATTTGAATGATCCATTAGATTTGCGAATTATTGACAATGTGCATATAGAGACGATACACGGACGATTATTTTTTTTTATTATGAATAAAAATTGATTTGTGGTGGAATTTAGTGATTTTATTGTTTAACATATTTTTTTCGTCGACATCGATGGTTCGTGTCTGAAGAGCGTGACTCTGTCTGGAGCTTAAATCAACGGTTCGAAGAGATGTTACGTGACTATCTCTATTTATTTATCAATATTAATTTTGACCCTATCGAAAAAAACATTGGCAAATTGCTTTTATTTACAAATAAAATTCCCTTCAAATCATTCTTAGAAGGCAATTTTGAATATGGCGAATACGGAGACAGTGGCATCATAACTGTGTTCCATTTTTACACATATAAAAATGTGAAGCACAGCAGAACATTTTTTTTAACTTAGCCGTGCCCTTTTAATATAAATATTACATGTCACAAACTTTTTGTATTTGTAGAATAAATATTTTAAATGATCATTGACTTTTATTGTCCGCAATTGCGAAAAAATAAATAAAAACAATAATATTCGCTTCTGTTGCCACGGCTGCGATGTTTTTTCTCACTCGCATCCCGTACGATGTGCCAAATGCGAGTGAAACGTACTAGTGACACGTACCGCGAGACCTCGGCGGTCGTTAGTCGGCGGCGTGTCGTTTACGCGTCAAATTGATTAGTAGAAAAATCCAAAATATCTACCAAATTGTGAAGTATATCCATATTTTTTAAATCTTGCATGGGGTCTATTTTCTATTATAAATATAATTTTAAGGGTTATAAACAACACTTGAAATGTGATGCTGGCGACGTCTGCTGAGAATACCATGTACCGCTAAAAGCACAAGCGTGTCTGTCCTAAAAAAATGAGGAAAGACAAAGGAGACCGACTTTTTATCATATATCCCAAGAAGAATCTTCTATACTTTGGGCATCTCGCTAAAAGATTTGATAGTCTGGAGAAGCTCGTCTCAAGACGTGAAGACCGACACAGGCTTCACCGTAGTAGCTTCGATGTGGGATGCAGAATACAGGGAATCCCGGAGAAAAAAAGTCTAGAAGAACTACCGACTAAAGAAGAAGAAACTAATATCTATTTTTTTAAACAACTAGATATAATATCTCAATTGAAAAAAAAACATATTTTTTCTATTCATAATAATTAAAATTTAAAATATCAATCATTACCAGAGATACGTGTTTTTAGCATCTATTCTGAAAAAATCTGAAAAAAAAATGTGTTCTGAATCCATAATTTAGCATTTTGGAGCAAATAAAATAACAAAATTATCGCATCTATTTAGCGTTTGTTTCTTGGTCACAATTTAGAATTTTTCTACTAAATAATATGACGGGCACACGGCGACGTTTCACTCGCACATCATACCGGAAGCGAGCGAGAAAAAACATCACAGCAGGTTTTTATTTTTTTTCCGCAAGTGCGGACAATGATTATTTATAATATTTATTCTTTAGATAAATACAAAAAGTTTGTGACATTTAGGATTTATATTAAAAGAGATTTTCAAAAAAATCAAAAACTTGGGCTCAAAACAGTATCTAAAAAAATATTTTTTCATTTCGTTACCTCATTATTACATAATGTTATAGTTTCTTACTTTACGACCCCTGCTCTGCGTCTCTATTGCATATATATTCAATTAAAGTCGTGAAAATGGTTGTGGTGGTCGATAATAATCAATTTAGTCTTGGATTCAATCACTAGAGTGATCTACTCTGCTAACGAAATTACTTCATAGGTCCTCGTTTTACACAATTTGCATTTCAACACGATTGCTAATTTTTGTTCAGTGACTCGATCTGAAAAAAAACTGATATGCATAATATTTTTATTGTAAATAATCAATATTGGCCTAAATATTAATGCAAAATCTTGTTTGTATTATACCATCCACCCACGTGCATAATGATTAAAAATAATTCGCATGTTACATTTAATTAATTAGTGAATTTTATTGATCTTTCAACGACCACGTATCAAAAGATCCGAGGTTGATCATTTGTATCTGAAATATCGGACGATTTGTTCATCATCGTCCAGAATTTATTCGCACGAATCTGGGTCAGTGGAAAAGAGAGTCGCTAGACGAACGATCATTTTTTCCGAGTGTTTTCAAACTTTATGACGATTTTTTTTGGCGGCTATGCTTCCATAATATTTATAACGCGGCCATATATCATTTTCGCGGTTTTTAATAATAGATATTCGCGATGGATGACAATTAATAATGGCGCAATTGTCGGAACGGTGCCGCGAACTCGGTGTCGCATTATTTGTCTCGCTAAATTAATTTGCGCGACAGCTGCCGGAGTAATACGCGCATGCCGCAGATTAATGGTGTTAGGATATATATATATTTAAAAAAAAAAAACATCTCAGTAATAGATCATAATCATTTGTCTCCCTGTCCATAAGTGGTCGATGTCATGTACTAATAATTAATCTTGTTTTTTTTTTTGCTTAAACAATTATTTTATGTGATCATAAAATTAACATTAAATGAAAACTATAGTAGTAATTCATTGTAAAAAATAATATATTAGGCTGAGTCATGAATGCTTTCAAAAAAATACAAAATTATATTAATCTATTATGTATTCACCACTGTTAAATATAACCTTCTCTCATCTTGTTGGCAACTTATCGATCTCCTCCTCATAAAATTTGGTAGGTTTGGACTAAAAGAAGGTATCGAGAGCCTGACTTGCTCATCATTCATGAAAATTTTTCCATTCAAAAAATTCTGTAAGGTACAGAAAAGGTGGTAGTTAGTTGAGCTCCAGAATTTTTTCCTGAGTCTCTTTTGCCGTGTGTGGTCTGGCGTTATCAATGGCGCGGACGCCTTTTCGATCGACGTGCAGGACGGCACCAATGGTTTCATGAACTCTTTGCAGCTGCTGAACGTATGCAACAGCAATAATCGTTTCGTTGCGCTTCATCAGCTCGTGGTGGATTATCCCACTATACACACAATAATAGGTGATCCATTTTTCATCGCCTGTTATTGTCCTGTCCAAAAAAGTCTCGACTTTATGCCGCGAGAGGAGATTTGTGGCAATAGACATTCGGTCTACCTTATTTCGGTCACTGAGATTATGTGGTGCCCATATGCCTAACTTGCTGAGCACTCCCAAGTTTTCAAAGGTGAGTTACATGATTTGCTGAATTGTGTCGTTTGACGTGGATTTTTTCACAAAGCGCATTTAAATGTTCTAATCAAAGTAAGGAAGGCGGCCCGCCTTGGTTGACCTTTCAAAGACTCTATCGGTTATCAGGCATTCACTATATACACTGCATATCTTTTCGGCCTTCTATCTAGCACACAAGTGCCTTGTTTGATACAAAGCACAACATGACGAATATGCACTTTTGAACCTCAAACGGGTTTCGGAATAACACCACTGTAACGTCCACCACCAGTTGTCGAATGACGACGGGGCCTCTTATCTAGTGAAAATAAAAATCCCTTATCAGTGACTCGCGGAAGTAAGTCAAACAATAGAAACTGACTACCTGCATCGGAAGTTAATTATGACTCAACGTAATAATTTATCAAATCCTACTCATTTTTTTTGATAAAAACGCATACGCAGTACGAAAATTATGTCGATAGATTAAAACGATAGATCCGAGAATAACAATTTAAAATTTAATAAAGAAGTGGCAGAGACATATAAAAAAGAACTAGAAAAATAATCTATTGAATAATGTATTCGAAGAGAAATGGCGGAATATTGCAATGGAATTTAAAATGAAATAAAAAAATGGGACTGTGAACCCAGTCGTTGATATTTCAAGGTAAGCTGCCTTATTCGTCAAGCAATTGACTGTTACAAGGAAATATGTATATCTTAAAAAATAAAACGACAATCTGTTTATAAAGAAAAAAAAAAAAAAAAAAAAAAAAAAAAAAACCAATTACTGCAATCAAGGTGGTTGATACATAAAGCCAAAGATTTGATGAAATCAATCTTATTTTATAGTGTGTTATATTTTTTTCATTAATTATATCATGGCAGAATAATAATAATTAAATTTAAATAAAAATATCTGACCTGTAAAACTAATATTTTTTTTTAAATACCGGTTATGCGTTTTAATTTTTTCCCCCAATATTGTCTTTAAATATAATGAATTGAAAGGTCGACATGTATCGATATTAAACGTGTTATTTCGAAACCGTGCAAAATATTGTATGTAGACTCATCCACTTGGGTTAATACGAAAAGACGGGTTTAGCCCCTAGACCACCATGTAAAATTAAAGCATATAAATATATGTATTGCAAAATTAAAGACATACGTATTTAATAATTTATTAATGTCATAAGTAACAAATATATAATAATTTGTACATAGACGAAACTAGAATTTCACGTTAAGCGAGCCATTGTAAATCTAAAGAGGTTTTTTAGGGTATGATTTTAAATAAAATGGTTGTTAAAGCAAATGTTACCGATCTCAAGTACCATCAAGTACAGAATTGGGATAGAAAATTATGATGATGATGATGATGATGATGTTGAGGACGATTATGCTGGATAACGTTGAGCATTTATTTGCGATTATGTTCCATATATATATTTAAAATGAAGTACACATTTAGCATTTTAATATTTTTGTACTATCAACTGATCTTAATGATGACCCAGCAATGTTGGACTACGGCCAATGTTTGAGTATATCCACGTAATGATAACATATTTTTTTTGACGTATCTTGACATTTGATAATGTATGAAATGCACCCCAGATATTTTAGTATATTCGTCGATTTTCGAATGATTTTAGCCAAATGTAACACAGTTATGATAAATTGGCATCCATATTCGCCAATCAGGTCTCCTGCGAATTTAAAGGTGGTCAAAGCCACATCTTTTTTTTAATTTTAATTTTAAAACTTCAATCTAAATAAACCCCAGAATTTAAACTAATATATCTATATACGGATATACGTATCCTGGTTTCTAAAGGTTTATCACCACTGCTTAAAATTATGCCCTGGGAAGAAAACCTAACCTGTTGACCGATAAACGGTCTTGTCTCTGATGCTTTTAACTCCCCTCTTGGAGGTCATGTGGAGAGGAGGAGTTGCGACATGTCACTTACCGAACAGAACAATCAGATAACGCATAGAGAAGTTGAAAAAGAATACCGAGCCAAACCCCTTTCTACTTGCCTGGACACGGATGGAAAGGTAAAATCCGATACCAATAGTGATAGAAGATACACGTCCAATGCCAGCAATGGCGTGAAATAGGGAAATTCTTTACAAAAAACCGCATACCAAAACGGCTTGGATCTCCGCGGTATGGACATTAAAGGGTAGCCCTTACGTCACGTGTGAGACTCAGGTTCCTTTGGCCTCAGAACTACCATTTGATAGTCTGGTAAGTCCCATATGCTCAGCGAGTGCGTGTCTCGTGACTGGCAAATAATGATGATATAAAAAATTGTCGAATGCAGTTTAGTTTAGTTACAAAAGTTTACGTATGATTGAAGGATTTTAGGAAAAAATCGAGGGCCCCTAAATGCTGAGGCCCCCAAACCCTTGTATCGTTTTTCCTTTGCAAATAGTGCATTTTGCAATGTAGTTGATTAATGTCATGAAAAACCTCTTAATGCCAAATGGCTTTGGGGGTCTCTTTCGGCGAGGACCCCGAGAACGCCCCAAATAACGAGGGCGTTTGCTTAAGGTGAAGTTAGATTCTTTGCGAAAATACGTTTTTATTTAATAAATACGAATAAAATCAAATAAGACTATGAAATTTTCAGTCTTGTTATTTTTTTTTTATAAATTCATAGAAAATCTGAAAACATTGTTGAAATTACCATAAATTAAAAAAATAGATTATCTTGTTTGTTTTCATAAAAATTAATGCATTTCTGTCAGTCCATTCAGCACCTGAAAATTTTTAATATTAATAATACCCAGTTCAATAAATAGAGAGCGTGCATAAATTGTCACTTTGCACTTTATACAATGCGAAGGACAAACATGAATTATTTCTGCATTAACCGTTATTGATCAATAACATAACGTGTCCATAGATTTCAATCGAAGCACTGCAGATATAATTGAGCATTTACGTGTACAGACGTTATTTCTTGTTGGGGCCGTATGATTTATTGATTTCTAATTACAGTACGTGCGTTAGTAATAAAGATCAGAAATATTTCCGCCAGGCCATTTTTTTAGTAAAGAGAGTACGCAATTCGCATAGGGCGGGCCTTGATCAAACCACTTGAAAATATTTTTTAATATCGATATTACGTTTTATTGGACTGGATCGTACTGAACTGCGGAGGTATTAATAATTGGCAAATGAATGCTAAATAATATAATTATGGTGTGAATATAGTTCGGTCCATGCCGAACGAAACCGTATCTGCAATGCGGACGCATAATAAATATACGTTTTGGCATTGCTTAACAATGGTTTCATAGAAAAATGGCAAACAGTCGGCGCACAGTGGGACGGATCACGAATTCAACTGCCAAAAACCTGTAACTTCTTTTCCATTTGAGCTAGACATGAAATTTGACCATGACGATGATATATTCTTCAATGTCAAATAACAAAATTTAAAATATATTTTAAATAGTATTTCAAAATGACAACTATGACAACCCTGAAAAAAATATGCACATGTGTACTTATATCATATGTGCATAAATAAATCCTGGTCTCTAACAGTTCTCACCAAAGAACCAGTATACCCAGGAAAGGAAAACCCTCATCTGTTGACCGATAAACGGTCTAGTTTCGATATATTCGCTCTTTTTCCTTCTTTCTAGGGGACACTTCTATGAGAAGGTCTTTCCCATGATGAAAGGATTGCTATTGCGCGACAGGGCTAATAATCACTTGCGACCGGCTACTGGAGACTCGTTTTGGGCAGATGTGCATATGTATGCCTATGTATATCTATATAGGTATGTGTATGTGGTCGCTCGCTACTTGTCACTCGTGACTCGTTATAAGCAGATAACGTCTTAGAGAAGAGAATAAATTAATACCGACTAATCATCCTCCTACACAGTCGAGAGGGTAAAATCCGATACCAACAAGGTAGAAGATGTACGTCCAATCCCAGCAATAGTCAAGAGAGGGAAATTCTTTACAAAAACCGCATACCAAGACGGCTTGGGCCCCCGCGGTATGGACACAAAAGAGAAGCATTCACATCACGTGTGAGACTCAGGTTCCTTTGGCTTTAGAAAAGTTCGAGGGCCCCTAACAACTAAGAGCTCCAAACTGTTGTATCGTTTTGCCTTAAAGTGGCTACACGGTCTATAAAGAGCGCATTTCAATATGAAATAACATCTGTTGACTTCTGTTCTTGAAAACAATAATGATTCTGGAAAAAAATATCAATAGGAAGTCACCTTTATTATATAAAGTCGCAATCCCTGTTATTCTATGAGATTTTGACTCGCCATATATTTATTTAAAACGATTAATTTTCTGAATATTGTGCATTTTGCAAAATGGTTGTTAACGTCGCCTAATAGATGCTTTAATTCTATGGGCCCTGGTGCTTTGCATTCTTTTGTCTTTTGGTAATTAAGCGCCTGATTGAGGTAATTATTGAGAACATTTTTTTTTATGAGAACATTAGATTTTAATTCGCCATATATGTTTTTAGAAGGTTAATTTTATGCATATTGTGCATTTTACAATATGGTTGTTAATTTCGACTAAAAGACTCTTTAATGCCGAGGGCCTTGAGGGCTCCAGGATCTCAAGGGCTCCTAAACGACCAGGGTCCCGCCGGCCTCCTAAATAGTGTGGGCTATTATCTTAAGGTAGCTACATTACATTATTTAACTACATACATACTAGCGAATAGACGTATTTTGTAGCAAAGTAGCAGGATTAGATTGTCGTTATTAATGCATATATTTTTTCTGAATTGACCAAAATACTTTAAAGTTTTGATTAATCAAATATATCCCAAGTTTTTTCAAAAATAGAAAATATATTATTTATATTTTTGAAAATACAGTGGAACCTCTCATAACGAGCATAATTCGTTCCAGAATCTTGCTCGTTGTGTGAAACACTCGTTATGCGAAACTAATTTTCTCAGATAAATCAATATAAAACACGATAATGCATTCCATGCGAAATATTTTTTTTTAACGTTTATTTAAATAAAATTACATGCTTATAAATTGTTTAAGATCGTAACAACCTGGATAAAAACATTTTTAAAAATCGAAACTAGCTTATTATTTATTATTTTATGACAAATAATTAATTATTTTTTACTAGAAAGCTGTCTAGAGACATTTGTTTTAGCCGACTCTTTAAAATTTGGTGAAAATGTGACACAGCGTTATCATTGAATATGTTTGTAGCACGCATAGCCACCTCCTTATTAGGATGATGCTTCTCAATGTACGATGAAACTGTTTCCCATGCCTTCAGCATTTCTCTTATTGCGTCAGAAGATTGTTTCCCCGCTACTTCCTCTTCCTCCAAACTCTCCTTCATAACTTCTTGCTGTGAAATACGATCCAACATACACAAGTGCGTCATACGCTTGTGACTTCCCCTTTCTGCGTCACTCGTTATGCGAAATGTCGCTCGTTAAGGGAGCAATATTTTCACTTTTCTTTTAGGAGGTTCTCATTAAGAGAGGTTCCACTGTAGATGATATATGCTTTAATATGGTATACATAACATTAGTACGCATTAAAAAAAATTTGGTAGTAAAATTCAAGTTCCATCCCATAGTGCGACGCCAATAACGAATCCAAATGGAGGAAGAATTTTTGGCGAAATACGATTGACAGCGCTCGACGCTCACGGTTTCGCGCGCGAAATTGATTTTCGCGGAATTTTTTCCGCGTTTCGCGGAAAATTCGACGCCGTCGCATTGACCCACATAAATCGCCCGTGGGATTTTGCAAGAAAAACCGTGATTGATGATTGAACTTGGTGCAGCTATTTTGCATCTATTAAGCTGAAACATAGCCTTGTGGGTATTATATTAGGAAGAGTGGATTCTGACATGTGTTTTAAATATAGAAAATTGGTTTAAGGTTGGCGACGACAGATCTTGTCGTTGCGGCCCTGTGTTACGAGACGTTGTGGGGGCGTCTCTCTCTCTCTCGAGAAATGTCAAAACACCTTTCGTTTACCAGCTAAATAACACATGTGCTGCGTAATTTATTATTTTGGCAATAACGTATCCTTGCAAATAATAAATCGTCGCAAAAATCGTATGAAAATAATTTAAATTTCGATTTGTTTCCAGGTACGGGTACATTTGGTCGCGTGTGCTTGTGCAGAGACAAGGCTGCCGACTGTTATCTGGCCATGAAGATCCTGGCCATGTCTGATGTCATCAGGCTGAAGCAGGTGGAGCATGTGAAAAACGAAAAGAACATCCTCGCCGAGATCAGACATCCGTTCATTGTCAACCTGTGAGTATAACCATACATTTTTTTTTATTTAACTCAATAAAAGAAGTGTAAAGGTATTTTTTTTCCATCAACGTCTCATAATTGAAGAACGTGACTGTGACGATTCTTTGATATGACGAATAATTTTGCTATTAAGCTACAACTAGTTTCTGATTCGATTTTGTCAGACGATCTTATCTATAAACTTTGCAGGATATTATTTCTACTTCTCGTTATTTGTCTGAAGAATCGTAAGCATGATGGCAATCCATCATGCAACTCCTCAAAGTTGAACAGTAAAATCACATACTTACAAAGACATACAGCATAAAAGCAGACAAAAAAATCAGTAAAAAATAATTATTACTTAAAGGTTTTCTCCTTTAATATAAATCCTACATATCACAAACTTTTTGTATTTGTCTAAAAAATTCTAAAGTATAAGTATTATTGATATAAATAATCAAAAATCCTGTGCAATGTTTTTTCTCGCTCGCATCCGGCACGATGCGAGGTTTAAACGGTTCAAACCGCATAACAGATATGTATTGAATTGCATTATTTCATCCGTCAAGAATTAAATAAAGCATTTTTGTATCAAAATCTTAAATATGACTGTGATCAAAGCTGATTTTCATAAATTTTGATAAACAACATTGGCCACGGTCCAATGCTGGCTGGGTCATAATTAAGATCAGTTGATAGTACAATATTATTATGTTCGAATCTATATTAAATTTAAATCCAATGAAATAATCCTAATATTATCATAATATTTTTTTAGAAAAAAATTGAAAAATATTTCTTACAATTTTTAATAAATATAACGATATAAAACAATATTTTTATAAAAAATATGTTTAATATTTATTCCATAATTTTTTTGGACGGTTTTGGATTAGCACGGATTTTTTTATATAATAATAATTATGTTTTTTATAAAAAATATCGTAATTACGAGGGTAACGTAGTTGTAAATAATAAAAAATAATCAAAAAAGCGTGTAGTTACCAGGGCCCTCGGCAATTAAGGCCCCTCAGGGGCTCTTAATGACGTCGACGTTGACAACCATATTGCAAAATGCACAATAATCAGAAAATGAATTATTTTAAATAAATATATGGGGGGTTAAAAACTTATGGAAAAACAGGGATTGCGACTTTATATAAAAAATGTGACTTGTTTTTAAGGTTAACAATAGTTCAATCCATCAAACGTGTAGCTTCCTTTTAAGACAAAACGATACAAGGATCGGGGCCCTCGACATTTAGGGGCCCTCGATTTTTTCATCTACCTAACTTTTTAATCTATCTAATCTGGACCCAAAATTTTTTAACTAAACCACTACTGCTCTCAACATTGTAGAGTTTTTCATCGGCCAAGTTTCCGTGAATATGACTGTCCAAAATATCGTCAATTCCCATAACTTTAGGTTGACATCACATTAAGGTAAAGATCTAAATAATTTCGTCAGGAATTAGTTCCCAGTCATCTTCTATTTTGACTTCCTGTTCCTTGTTAAAAATATTAATTCATTAAAATTTATTAAAAATAAGTATTTTAGACATAAATTACGGGAAATAAAAACGTTAAATCGGGTATCTAATATATTAAATTGAAACGATACGATAAATCGTACACAAAAAAGGGAAAACGTTAATTACGGGTACATAGGATGGATAAGGACAATTATCAATGATGTAAATTGTATATAACATTTTTTTATTTCCTTATCGTCATACTTTTTTTCCATATTCCACTTAGTATTCCATTTATCTCGAATTAAATCAAAAGATTACTCAAAATAATAAATAAATAAATAATTTATATTGAATAAATAATAAAATTATATATTTTTGCAGGGTTTTGGAATAATACAGTGTAAGAAAACAAAGCATTATTACTGAGATTCTGATTTAATTAAAAATATTGTCGAAAATATCTCAAAAATGAACATTTCAGTAGAAAAATATATGTTTTACATTAAATTTAATCGAAAACTATGCGATTATATATTTTTTTTATACATAATACAAATTCAAATTAATAAATGGTATACAACAGTATCAAACCAGGTTTACTGCGAAATCGATAATAATATACTTAAACTTTATGACATCCTGTATGCGATTTTATTATCAGTTATATCATTCAGCCACATTTCACATAACACATACATGCATTTCTCATGAACCATTTTCACGATAATAGCGTTAATGCAGAGGACAATGCAAGTCAAGAGAGTCATTCAAATTATGTAATACAATTATATTAAAGGAATTCTAGAGCAGATCGACGCGATAAGAAGCGTTTCATTATAAATTGCATTCTTATATTTATTTTCAGGCTCGTAAATCTTCATAACAATTAAGACCATCATGGCCGTGTGCGTAATAAGTAGATTTTTCCATCTATTTATTTTCGCGACAGCTGCGAAATATTTGCTTTATGTCTTGATATTATGTATGGGCAAGCTCGAAATAAATTAAAAAATAAATCACAACTGATACCTGACACTTGAATACATATGCGAAACAACAATTTAATTATAATTTTCGAATGATTGTCGTTGATAAATATTTGCAATCGTATACGAATAGTGGTAATATTTTGAAACGTCATTTTTACTCAAAACAAATGAATTAATAATCCGCCATTTTGTTCGAGTACTATGCAAAGCGCGCGGGTCATAACAACTATTGTAGTGTCCATCTTCCCGCTACATATTAATTATTATATTATTATATCGATTAAGAAAAATATTCATTTATTGTGCATTGAAATAAGAATAAAATATTACACTTTCTCTTAATTATGTTTACGTGTCTTATTATTTTTATAGAAGAGGTCGTAATCGTCCGTATAAAAGAGTATTTCGAGTCGCCGATATCAAAAGGATCTGCCATCACTAATCCGCCAAACACACTTCTTCACTAGATCGCCGGATAATGATCTTGTAATAAACCGACACGGTGGGCGATCTTTCAAAAACTTGGCAAATGATTTCGATCGCAATTTTGTTATCTATAAAAGTGCGAAGTGGCCATTTAATTTTTTCCATGCGTTCTTTGGTAGTGGGTAGTTGGCTACTTGCGGTTCAAGGCTGTTAAAATCTTGCAGTTGCAAAAAAAATCTGAATAAAAACTTGATCCAGAGTTTATATACAGTGTATTAATGTTGGCTGGACGTGTCTGTTTATGACTTCCGGGATGTTGTGCCGTCACAGTGCTGTGTCATTTCCGTTTCGTAAAATAAATATTTCAGCAAAAGTTTTTAAATAAACCGCTATTCTTCACCGCAGATAATTGAACAATAAATGCAGAAAAAAACGCATTCGTCTCGCGTTCGTGATGTATGATCATCAAGTTCAATTTGTGGGTGTTCCATTAGTGGTGTCGGTTATGATGATGTATGAATTTGGTGATATAACGCATTGTGCTCGAGACATTGTTGCGGAGTGGGAAGAATGTCGGTTAACACTCATTGTTCTGTGTGCAAAATCTTGATGTGTGCACAATTAAATTGTGTTCCCACATATAGTGTTAGATCCGATTCTCGGTAACGGAGCACCGCGCCCTGTCTGCGAATTTTTAATTAATTACTGTAAATCAAATATATGGGTTAATATTTTAATTAAAACTCGAAAAAAGAGATTTTCCCATAATTCGTTTTTTATGATATTTATTGAATTTCATGCTCGTCTCCGCAAATTGAGACGTTGTTCACACGTTTGGTTCGCACAGCCAATTAGCATTCTATTGTTCGGCGTATTTGTTTATTTTTTACTACCGCAGAATAAACTTATGCTGATCTTATAAAAACTGAATCTAGAAGTAATAATGGTGGGCGTAATAGATACTAAAGGTGACTATTAAAATATTATATTACCAAACGGTATATTTCATTACGATTATGATGACCGGACAAGTGTGATGTATAATGCTGTCGTGACGAAATTGGCGAACGGTGATTCATATTCGTATTACACGTGGATCGATTTTCGTATACAACGCATGAACTCATTGTCGACTGCACATATAAACGAAGTTTTTATTTATATTCAGCACACGTTTTTATTTCCTTAAATCGAGGAATACTTTGGCTTTTCTAAAGGTCAGCGATGGGCTATGTGACCTTCTTCATCAGCGCGGTACGTGTGTTGCGCCCCCCGCTGACGCCGACGAAAAAACCGAAGTGATAAGAATACTAATCGGTTCCAAATACAAGAATGGGGTGCTGAATATAAATATTATCTCAAATCAATACAATTGCATTAACTTATGTGCAATAAAAAGCTTATTATGACCAAATGTGATGTTATGCATTAAAATGGGATGATGGTCATATTATTCGTTGTTTATTTCGCGCGCGGCGTGAAAAATGGCGGCAAACATGGCGGAAGCTGTCACCTGTCAAACGTAACAAATCCGAACAATTATCATTTTTTCTGCTATTAACTAATATATATTAACAGAGTAATTGAAAAAAAAACGATTTAGAACGCTCTAATTGATTATTAGGAACATAGCCAGATCTCATCTACAATAATAGAAAACAATAATACGTTTGTAAAACATAAATATACATCACAGCTCTAATATTGCCATTATAAATATTGTTCAAATTGTATTTACATGCGTAATCGTTAATTATTTATACAGTTATATACGCAAACCCGTTCGTTGTTATTAATATTATAAAATTGGCATTGAACGATAATATTTACACGTGGATACAACCGCTAGTCTATAAAAATTTGGCTTTCTTTTGATGTTATCAAATTATGCGGCATGTTGTTTTAGCATGATTTGTTGCGTAATACACACAGTTTGTATTTGATATTAAAAAAATATATAATGTACGTACAAAATAGAAATAATCGTAAAGCATGTCCATCACGTAGTCTGGTGTCATATCGCGGAGATCAAAGGCATGTCTAACGATCTCAGTGGTCCAGTTCAAGGGCGTGCTCTTGAAACGATACACACCCGATCGGCAAGTGACACGACCTCGGGCCGGTGTTTGCATTGGTCCAGAATTTGCATAGCCATTGTTATTCGCGGCTCGCCCACCCAGATCTAGAATCGATACGTTCACGGACACGATTTTAACCTCAGATCAATATTTTTTGCATTTTTTTTTCTATTGAAAGAATGATCGCGGAACGTTAATTTGAAGGTCAATTTTTTTTTGGATTAAAGTAGGATGCATTGATGACCTAGTGGTGCCAGTCGGATTCGGGGTCATTTCTCTGAATTTTATTTGTAAATAATCGATCGGCGTATTGCAGAATTTGGATATTGAATACTAAAGATGTCTATAAATTTAAGGGTTTCTAAAAACTTCAATGAAAATTATCAAAAAAAGGCCAAATTAGTAATATATCTCTTTGATGTACACCTGCATTTTATTATTTGTTGTCAGAGCAAGCTTTGGAATGCACTATTGCTTTCCAAAAGTCTCTTAGATGATCGTCTTCTATCCTACGTCATGAAGAATACACAATTTATAGGCTTTATTTTAGACTTCATTTTTAATTGATGTATAAATACAGTCAATGTCTAAATTAGGAAGAAGAAGAAGCATTTACTGACATTTAAGCTCCAGATATCAATTAGCCGAACATTAAAGATTTAAATTAGGCAATAAAGACATATAGAAATCCTTAATTGTGCCTGCTCCTCAATTAACATCTAAATGGTCTACAGTGCAGTTGTATTTAAAGCTAAAATCGAATAAAATGCATTTAAGACGTTGTATGTAATATAAGAGTAAAACATCTTTAAAATATGGCTGTAGAAAATTCTTTACACTACGAAAGTGCTCGGAAGGATGCAGCATTTTTCGTCTCAAAGAGTAGACTTAAATACTTGAAGATAACACTAATCTAAAGCAAAATCATGGATTGTTTGATCAGGGAATATACTAGGGAAACTACCACGACTTGCCAGTAGTATCATCAGTATCTGCCACGTTCCATCCTGGACCAATCAGCCTCAAATGAATCCCACTATTTTTATTTAGAAGACATCTTCCTATTCTGTACCACTGTGGAGTTTATCTGATCATTTGCTTTTGGATGTTAGTCTTTTCCATTCTTGACATGACCTAACCATTTATAGGCCTCTTTTTTTCTTGTTTTGCTGAAGCGAAGATCTCCAAGAAAACCCTTTTGGCTCTCAGAATGTTGAGTTTCACTTCTTCATGTTGTAAGAGTAGATATATTTATTTTCTCTTTCCTGTCTCATTCCCATTGTCCTCCATAAAGGGAATCATGCACATGGTCACGTTCATCAGACATGAGGGAATGCCAATAAATAATTTATTAGAATCTGTCCAAAGAACTTCGCTTCTGCCTTTTCCTTGGAATGCTTCGGAGGTGTCCGGTTATTTCAAATAATGCAACTTATTAGTAGTCAAAAATAGTATACACTGGGAAGAAAAACCCTAACATGCAGGTCGATAATCGACTTAGTTTTAATACTTTTGATCCCTCTTCCTACTTACTAAGGGGACCTCTCCTTTAAAAAGGTCGTAATCATGATGAAAGGATTGCTATTACGCAATAAGGTTATTGCGAGTTGTGACTCCTCACGCCGGATCCCTAGAGAAAAGGAAAGCTTATACCGAGATAAACCCCCTCCCACTTGCCTGGACACAATAAGGAGGATACAATTCGATACCAGCAATGATTAGAAGATACACGTCCGATGCCAGTAATGGCCAAGAGAAGGAAATCTTATATAAAACCGCATACCGATTTTCTGACATTTAACCATTGGCATGAGGAATTCCTTATCTTCTCCTACACCGAGCCTCAAGAGAGTGTATCTATCTATCTTAGTCTTGTGCTCCTTCTTCTCAAGTTTCTCCAACTTTTCAGTCGTCGGCACTTCCCTGTGCCCTCCACATCACTATCACTCAAATCCAGACCCATAGACCTACTGTATATCAAGTTGGACTTATTTCAAAGCGGACATATACCGAGATACAATTCTATCTTTATGATCTAAAATGTATGACTCAAAAACAACCGCATCGTATGAAGGAGGTCTATCAGATATTCAAAGCATTTCTTGATATTTTATTTAAAAATGAATAGAATAAAATTAATTATTCATGATTTTCTTCATAATTTGGTCGATATTTTGGATTTTCAACTAATCGATATGACGCGTAAATGACAACGCTCTCGGCGATGTCTCGCCCCAGACTGAGCTCTCGCAGCACTCCTAAGTTTCACTCGCACTCAGCACATCGTACTGGATGCGAGCGGGGAAAAACATTATTGTTTTTATTTTTTTTCGCAATTGCAGACAATAGAAGTCAATGATTACTTATAATATTTATTCTTTACACTTTTTCAGACAAATACAAAAGTTCGTTATATGTCGGATCTATATTAAAAGAGTTATTAGAGAAAAATAAGAAGCTTGGAGTATCCAATATACATTTATACATCGACAGGGCTAAAACATTTTTTTTACGGAAAAAGTTTCTGGGGATAAAATTACGAGCTGATAGTAAACTTTCAGATAATGGATTTGTAGTTTTACTCTATATATGTTTATTACATAACGTCACATATGATATAACGAGCCATGTTTAGATCATATCAGTGTAATACATTAGCCGAAGGTCAATCGTTAACCCCAAGCTTTCCATTTCCATAACCTAACCTCGTACATCATTATTTCCTACACTCCAACTATAATGCGATTTAATAGCAAAACTAATCAATCATCCCTTTCGCGGTGTAATATGTAATACTCGTGCAAATTCCGTGACGAATACAATTTTTTTTTTAAAAAAATGTTATTATTAAGATTGCATTTATGCAAAATACCACTGAATATCTTCATTTGCCGAGTCACGCGATTCACAATTTTAATTTGCGAATAGAAGAAGTACATACACACATTTTGGTCATAATTATTAATTGCCCATTGATCCATTGTTAAGTTCAATAACTCATTATTTCAGACACACCCACGATTACTTGCAAATGTGACGTCATTGGGTTTGGTTATTTTTAAAATCGTGATTTTAATTTTTTTTCTCTCACTCATAAAACCGGTTTAGATTTTTTTTGTTTACATTGAAACAATGATATAATTTCGCAAGTCCATTTGTTTAATGAATAGATGCTGTGGGTGGCTATTAAAACAATTAATTAATAGCAGTGATATCTACATACGAACGTATGCGTAATTGATTGCGAAAAATTAAATATAATTATTTGTAATTTATTTCTATGCCAATTTAATTATGTAGGGTTCATTATAGGGCTTTGCCGTATCAATACATATTTTAAAGGGCAACGTACTAATTTATTATTATGCTTAAAATTGCGTTTAAATAATTTATTTCTGAGTGCAAACTATTTTTTTTAAATGACAAACGATTTTCATTGGTTATACTATTTTTACGTGACTAGTCTTCCATGCCATTGGATTCTGTGATGGGTTTTAATTCTCTACACCATTTTCTAGATTATAAAAAAAATGTGTTGTATAAAAAATGACTTGTGGGATTCGTTTATAATAAAATTCTTTGAAAATTTGAGTTTAAATAATCGGTGTTTAACACGCAAATGCAAAATTTAGAGCTCGGGTCACGCAAATTCGTTGGATATTTATTTTTTGTTGTACTAAAATTGGTTCGTCTATATATTTATAATATATTTTTTTTCAGACGATGGTGGACTAGAGATGATACCTGCATCTACATGCTGTTCGATTATGTCTGTGGCGGAGAGTTATTTTCGTATTTGAGAAACGCTGGAAGATTCAGTAGTGCAACAGGTATATTTTTTATTTAAATTAATATTTTAAGCAATGTATATGATTCGATTTTTCCCCTGAAATTAGAGGTAAAAAATAACTTGACCCTTTGACTGTTAAATAACGACATATCGTTGTTTTCTTATATTCGAAATATAATTTTTCAGTGTTTTTTCATACATAGATAGGTTTCAGAGACTATTGTTTATAAAATAAGACATTTACGTATGTTAAATATAAATTTTATTTATCATAAAAAAACAATGCGTGATTGGCATTACAGGTCGCCAATCACGCATAAAAACATAATAGTATAGTGAAAAACGCATAATAATTTCAAAATATAAAATAAAAATAAGAGATATATAAGTATACATTTATAACAAAGTGAAATAAAAAAATAACTTAATTTATTTAAAAATAACAAAAATAACTTTATTATAAATAAGCTAGGATAATAATAAAAAAATGTTTACTCCCGTCGGAGTTAACACTCCTCGGATCGGGACATGTAGGTTACCTCCACTTGCACAGCACGATATTTTTTCTCGCTCGGACTTGCTCATGCGCGATTTTTTTCTCGTTCATATTCGGTACGGAGTGATAAAAAACATCGCACTCGAGCCATTGTAAAACAATATTGTTGTTTTATTTTTTTTTCGATGTTCTTTATACTTTTTTAGACAAATACAAAAAGCTTTGGACACGTAGGATTTATATTAATAGAGTAATTCGAGAATAATCAAAAACTTGGGGTCCCAAATAGACGCCATCGGCGTGGCTAGGTTAATAAATCCATTACGTCGTCTACCATTTCATAGGACGTATCACCGGTTGATGATTGCAATATATTTGTGATAAATAATGACTTTTCTAAAAATTGGAATGTGTTCCAAATATTTTTGATAGTTTGAGATGACATGTGTCCCTATTTTGGATTGAATTTGAGATGACACGTGTCTTGAGTACAGATTTTTTCCTAAAATTAGTTGGATTCTTTTTTTATACGGATTCAATTTCGAAAATATGACGTGTATGTTTGGAAATGTACTAAAACCGATATAACCGATATTTTTATCGATTCGGTTTAATAAAATAATGGTTTTCGGTTCAGTTCCGGTTCGAAGCCCTGTAAAATTTTACCTGTTTACTCGATGGCAGTCATTGACAAACTGATGTGAAAACGCCATTAAATAAATTGTCATTACTTTTCGGTTTAGTCAGTCCTCGACTTACGCGATAATTTAAATCTAGAGGAATAGGATTTCGTTAGTTTGATTAACAGTCATTCAGCGGAAATGAGCAACGATGAATTAAATGGAACTTGAAGAAGGGCGAAAAGAAGTTTTTTTTGGAAGAAGAGGAATTAATTGAATAACCCAAACAATTTGAAACTGCGAGATGGGTGAATATTTAAATGTGATCCGGGATGGATTAGTAGGTCTCGAAGCTCAAGACCCTGATCTTGAAAAATCAGCGAAATTAACAAAGGCAGTGAATAATGATATTGCATGCTACACTTCGTTTACGAAGAAAAAAAGGGCTTAAAGACAATTAACACTGAATCGATACTTGAAGTAGTTCGTCTATAAATATATTTTCTTGAGATCTATTTTGCCAAAAATGCTAAATTTTGTGCTTTCCTCGACATACGCGAAAACCTTCGATACCAAATAATCGCGTAATTCGAGGACTTACTCTACAATCATATTAGAGGCGTAGCTCTCACCAAGCCATGATGCTGGTTAACCGATCCGTTGGATGGAGTTTATTTTGTATGAAAATAGACCCCAAGCATTTCAAGCCAAGATCTAGATGAATCCGTGATTCATAATAATAGAAAAATACATATATCGATCAAATTTTGATTTTTTCTACTAATTAATGCGACTCGCAAGTGACGTGCGCACACAGCGACGATCCGCCGCAATTGAGCCACACGTGGCGCGGAGTTCGCCTCCCACTTTGACACGTATGCGGTTTTGCATATGAAGTGGCCTTCTAATTCTGAGGCGGGTCTTTGCCACCTGGGGGACACTAAGCGATCTCCAGCAGAGACACGTCCGTCTCAATTCTGATGTCAGGACTGTGACGGTCGTCCTCCAGGTTGTCTCGGCTATTCGAATAAAGTTCAGGTCGCCAACTATAAGCCCTGGAGCTAACCTGTAAGCGCAGCAAGGCTATGGCCAATTTGTATTAATATACGGTTTAATCGGGTGCTACCTCCTGTAGCACACACGTCACCGAGTTGGCCTGGATAGCGGCCTGGCTCCTCATAGCCCCATAGAATTTACGAAACCGTGATTGTGCCAACCGCCATCGCCGCCCCGTCCAATACCGACACGCGACAACACTCGACTCAACACTGTTGTTTTATTTTATTTTTTCGCAATTGGAGTCATTGTTTATTTATAATATTTATTCTTTAGAATTTTTTAGACAAATACAAAAAGTTTGTGACATGTAGGATTTATATTAAAAAAAATTGGGTTTCCAAATATACCCATCTGCACGACTAGGTTAAACGATGATATGATTTTATATTTTTTTTTGGCCATAACACGCTTGTTAATGAGCCAGTTGAACGTTTTTATTTTGTTTATGAATGTCGTACGTTATCTGGTGGTATAATGAATTTTCCAGTGTGTAGCACTGTCCGATGCAACTAGCGTAAAAAGAAATTGACGACGCCGACATCTTCACTAAGCACCGACGTCTGAATGGAGGACAAACATCATTCATAACATTCTTGCACTGAATGCAGTTTGCGTCCAGCACAAACAAATTGCTCGCGTGACATTTTCTTGGACCGAATAAATTAATCGTGGGCAAAAATGTGCGCGAAAACAAACGTTTCTGAGGCGCGGTTCGCGAAAAATAATTGCTGAAAGATGTAAACATTTTTTATGACGGATCCGTCGGCTTATTTCTAGATGTTTTAATGTCGGCAGCGACACTTCCTCCAGTTTATAATTTATTTATACGTATGTGTCGGTAAGAGCGCACTGTGAGTGAGCGACGGCTGACGTGCGAAGTTTCAAAATTATGCCAAGACAATTTTCCCGCCAGTATCTTCTCTCGGTTTTGTGCTTTGACCTGGTTCCTAACGAATTTATGTTGATGTTGTAAAATGCGTAGATAATTCCGAAATCGTATTAATAAATCGGACAATGTGAACGTGCAATCGCACACGATTCATCTGGAGGAGATCGTGCATATTATTGCTAAATTTTGTCTATATGAAAAAAAAAATCATAAAACAAGGTTAGCTATATTAGCAGAGCTGGCAGAATCATTTCTTAGCCACATGTGTGCTATGACATCAATTGGCATTAAGAATGGTTCTTTATTAATTGATTCGTTGCGATGATATCATAATTACGCATAGAGGCGCGGTGTTAATTATTGTTAATGTCCGAGGTTTAAATTATATCAGGAAAATCCTTGAAAAGTATTAAGAATTACCTCAAAAAATATATTTTATAACGTTTATTATTAATAGCACAGGATTTTCATAAATATTTTTTTTATAAATACATGAATATGCAAAGAAAATGTTTTCCACGATATATGGAAATCTCATTTTATAATACGTAATCATTTTACTTGATTTGAATCATCATCATTATCATAAAAGCCACAGCTTTTTTTTTAATTAGCATACTGCATTAATGTTTTATCATTTTAACCCCTTAGTTGCTAAAATACGATATTGGGGAGCAGATATAACTATGTTATGAGTTGTATGTAATCTAATGTTATGGCTTGTAGGTAACATGCATATTATTTCGATAATGTAAGTTAACCGCGATTAAGCTAAGTTAATAATCGGAAAGGCGTCCACTGAAAACTATGAATTCAGGGAATTCTTTATAATACTGGATATGTAAGAGGAAGAGACCCATTACCTCCACATGTTTTATAAAAATAATTTTGTAGGTAGTTTAGCGCGTTGGAATTAATTAGTTTTATACCATATATCCTTCGTTGAATAAATTATATAAATTTGAATCTAACTGAAATAATATTAAAATTAATCAGTGTCGTGGTTTGACACTGGGAGGAATATTAGTGTGAGAGATTCATTCCCCGTGCATCTTTAGAATCCTTATCTTCATATGGCCGAATGGCACTTTGGAATCTTTCTGTTATGCCATCCATCCATCGTAGTCAAATAAATAAGTCTAGTATTGATGGTTTATATTCAGCTACCACTTCTTCGTCGAATAAACGCTTGATATCCATATCCATACCCCCGAAACCTGGTCTCTATACAATATTGTCTTAGATAGATGATTGCTTCGAGCTGACCCTGATGAATTTATTTTGTTCAACTATATTCTTCTTATTTTCTTATATTTTTTCGTACGTTTTCCATATTGTTAGGTGCAACAATTCTGAATCTCCAACTCAATCAATTCACCTATGATGATTTGTCGAAGGTGATACTTCGATTCCTAAATGATGCAGTTGAAGTACCTAATTTTACGGTCTTAGCAGTGTCCAAAGGATCTTTGTGAAGAAGTTCATATGCGGTTTCATTCTTGAATTCTTGAATTCTTGAATTCTCTGATAGCATCATATTTCAATGCTTTAAATCGGTTATTATATTTCATTTATTTAAGCATCCGTATCTCGGTGGTGTGTAGACTTTGCTACTAAGATGAAATACATCAAAGATGAAGAAAACAGTGATTATTATTCAACTGAAGTCATAGAATGACTTCACGAATCCCTTTCTGGATTCAACGGATATAATTAAGAACCATGTAGAAGTATGTGCTCTCTTCATTTATTTGAAAGTATATCTGTACTGTATCTGTACTCTAGTATCGCGCATCTCGAAAGCATTCATCCTCCACCCTGAAGTTGGGAGGACTGGGTTTCTTTTCCTGATGTTGGCAGGCCTGGATGACATTGACAACTGACGTTGACAAGACTGTGTTTTTAAAAGTTGACAGAACTGGATTTTTCTTTCTAAAGTTGGTAGGACCGGGTTTATCTTCCTGGAACCAACACTGAATTTCTCCTCCTGAATTTGGCAGGACTGGATTTCTCATTCTGAAGTTGGCCGGCCCGGTTTTCTCCTTTTAACGTTGGCTGCTAGATTTCTCCACCTAAAGTTGGCACGACTAGATTTCTCCTCCTGAAGTTGACAGGACTGGATTTATTTTCCTGAAATTGGCAATAGTGAATTTCTTCCGCTAACATTGGCAGGGCTGAATTTCTCTTTCTGACGTTGGCAGGGCTGGATTTCTTCTCCTTCTGGACTTAGTTAATCGATTGTCGAGTTCGTTCTTTTGCCCCAGAACCAGGTTCGACTAATACGTGGTGACCTTATCTCCAGCTGTTTTGTCACAAGATATATGTTTATGTACATTACTTCTGGTTAGTACAACATATACATATATTCAAGTAGTGTTCCAGTTTGGTCACGGCTGACGCTCTACATACACACTCATACACAATCCTCTATCCTCCACACCACTCACTGCGCATCTCCCTCCACGACGCAAGAACAAGTCGAAAGTTGGCAAGCATAACCGTGTCGTTAGCGCCTTTCTTCTCGACGGCGACAATGTTTACAAGTCCAAATAAAACGAGACGACCTCTGCGACCGATACAGCCGCTGATCTCAATGATTAACGGCCAATAAAACGCTTAACATTTCACCGCCACTGTTGCGGCTTGGACCGTAACTCTGCATATAGCCCATCCCCCCGTTTTCTCAATGTCACATTTGTGTCTTTGGTCGTGATTTAATAGAGCCGCTAATATATTATTTTTTTGCGCTGGCGTAACACATGTCGTTTGTAGTCTGGAAAAGCGGAAGAAAAGCCGGCCAATGGAAACTGTTGGGCGTTCGGCGACGCCGGATTTATCGGTCTGCGCGCGGGAGACTCGATGGAGGCGGTCGTAAAAACTTGGATCGTGTCGAAAATACACATGGAAATTTCCACAATGGTTGTTTGGCAAACGACATTAATAAATGATTATGTGAAATAATGTTTATTATCTTTTAGCCACGTTTTATGTGGTTTAATGGATATACGACCTCTTTTAGCTCCTCCCGACAATAATAAGTCTGACCTTATTATATATATCACTAAGCGCACTTTGGTGTATATATTAGTTAAGCATACCAATCTCTAGAGACTATTATATCTTAATAAAAATTATATTAAATATTATTAAAAAAACATATACAGGCGACCTCAGCTTTCACACATTCGACTTTCGCACAATTCGCTATTTCGCACATTTTTGTAAAATCGTTTTTTTTTCAAAAATTGTTTCCAAAAGGCACGGCATAGTGATGGATGAAATGAAGAAATCTTTATGTTATTGGATAAGTAATCAAAATCAAGAAAACATCCCTCTGAGTACTTCAATGATTCAAGCTAAGGCTCTTAGTTTGCATAAAGATTGGAAGGATAGATTCAAACGAGGATTCTAACATTGTGTTTCATGCAAGTAACGCTGGTTTTCAAATTTTAAAACAAGGTATTCTCTTTTATTAACATACCACCGGAGAATCAGCTGATACGGATGAAGATGCTGCAAAAAACTTTATTTCGTCATTGTCCAAAATTATTGAAGACGGAGAATATACCTCTAGTCAAATATTCAATGTAGATGAGACTGGTTTATTTTGAAAGAAGATGCCTAATCGTACATTCTTATCAAAGGACGAATCAGTTGCCCCTGGTCATAAACCTTCTAAACTTAACAGTGAAGATGTTAATGAGATGATTGAATCTCATTCTGAACCCTTGACTAATGAATTTCTAATGGACCGACAAGAGAACGAAAATAGTATACAAATTGAAAGTGAGGAAGAAGTACCAGAAGAAATCATCAAGCTTTTACGCATCTCGAGACATTTTTGAATATTATGGAAGAATGTGATCCCAATGGAGAACGCATAACTCAAGTGCGTAGGGCGATCCATAATAGTACTGCATGTTACAGAACTCTCTATGAAGAAAAGAAAAAGTAGTAAAATACAACTAACCCTTGACAAATTTATTAAGAGAATATAATTCTTATTTAAATATGTACTGAAGTTAGTGCTTACATTAGTATATGGACGTAGTTATGCAATTTTTTTGGTGTTTTTTTTTTTTTACATCCCTCTACTTTCGAACATTTAACTTTCCGCACACATTTTCAGGAACCAATCATGTGCGAAAGTCGAGGTCCGCCTGTATTTCATCTTAATTTTTTTTTTAATTCGATTATACGACCGAAGTCGTTTAAAAAGCCTTGACTTTAATTTTAATTTTTAATTGATTAAGGAGAAGGTTTCGTGACGGCTAGAAACCAACGGCGTCACCCGAATGGGGTCTATTTACAATGGAAAATATACCCCAAGTATTTAAAGTCAAGATTAAATACTTGGGGTCATTGATTTATTAATCAATATGACGCATAAGTGACGCGCAAACTCGGCGATGTCCCTCTGCAGACTGAAGCACGCCGCACGTGTCATTAGTATGGTTTCACTCGCACTTTACATCGTACAGAATGCGAGCGAGAAAAAACATCGCGCCCGTGCCGAAACATAAACGAATATTTTTATTTATTATTAAGACTTTTTAAACACATACAAAAAGTTTGTGACATTTAAGATTTATATTAAAAGAGTTATTCAAGAAAAACTTGAGGTATCCAATTTACCCCATCGGCACGGTTAGATTAGCTTCGATTATTAATTTAAAAGGATTTTCCACAAATTCCGGGACTTGGCAAATATAGTAATGTTTTTTTATGATAATCAAATTTTATTAATATTCTGCTCACTTTTATTAAGGGTATTTAAACCAGAAATAAATTAATAACCAAATCAATTTATTGCATCAGACCTCTCAATACAAAGTACGATATATAGCTTAGATTTTTCCTCACATAAAACTCCACTGAATGCTAACAGTTGAGGTTTAGTGCCGATATCTGTAGATTTATCCAACTAAATAGCAAATATGTCTACTTTTTAAGACCTAAGAACTTTTACAGCACGAGATGTCCATGGATATGCAACAACCTTTACTCGTATAATCATTTTAAAGAGATTAAAAATATTAAGTTCTCGTCTGCATACATCTTTATTTTATATAGTTCCGGCCAAATATTTATTTATTTGACTACGATGGATGGATGGAATAACAGAAAGATTCCAAAGCGCCATTCGCCAAATATAAAGATTCTAAAGATGCACGGGTAATGAATCTCTCACACTAATATTCCTCCCAGTGTCAAACCACGACACTGGTTAATTTTAATATTATTTCAGCTGGATTGAAATTTATATTATTTATTCAACGAAGGATATATGGTATTAAAATAATTAATTCTAACGGGCCAAAATACCTACATAAATATATTAATAAAACATGCGGAGGTAATGGGTCTCCTCCTCTTATATACCCAGTGTTATAAAGAATTCCTCGAATTCATCAGTTTCTGTCGGCCATAACATTTGATAATGTTAAATAACATCGTATCCATTGTTTCCGTAATATATATATTTTTTTTTGAGGATCGAGATTCCACTGTGTTTTACATATTTTAACAAATTTACAATAGTCTGTCTGATGACCTATGTTCACATTTAGGTTTGACTTATCAATGAAAATATTCCACGATTTTTTTGTATCGAATAAAAGTACACAATCAATCACATGTCAAAGTATTTTCGACCCACAGGTTATCTGTACACGATTCAAATATTTAGAGAAAAAAAAATGATATTTGAACCGCGAACAGATTCCACCTAATTACGTCTCGGGTCAAATTATCGAGCGGACATGTGTTCACCTATGGAAATAGTATTATATCAGCTGGGTAAAATATTCCTTGAAATAATCTGCGAACACTAATTGATTATTAGGAACAAAGCCAGATCACAATGGAAAACGAATCGGATGTGTGCAAAACGAATTTCCCTGAAACGAGTTCAAAATAAACACTGCAACTTCCCATTTATCGAGTTTGACGTAACACCCGAAATAACTCGATAAATTTCCCGCTCCAAAATAAACGATATAAATGCGATTCTTAGCTCTATTGTGACATTTTGCTCTAGTGTGGCGATGATGTACGCGGAGGATGATAAATCGCCGACAATGATAACTTAATATGCCGAGAGCGGCCAAGACGAGTTTTATTTGCAAAAGATAAAAAAAATACGATTTAGGATCCACTTCTTGGACTTCCAATGTTTTGCACGCAAGTGGGTGTGGAGAGTTTTCTAATAGACCGGAGGTTTGCCAATAATCAGCTCGTCATTCATTACCTGCCAAGAGCGCGTCTTTAGTACGTCCAGATTTATTTTGAAATACAACGCCGTCGATTGTCCAAATAATTGGCGGGAACATGACGATAATGAGCTGATGAAAAGGCTGATCGATTCGCTGTTTCGCACAAGGGGAAATACAATACGATGACTCCAATCGACGGCTGATTTGTATGGGAAATTCTTGACGTTATCAAAGTGGAGCTCGATGAACGTCTAACGTTACTGTTTACGTCTTTCTTCTGAATAATTTATGCTAATAAACATTCTTCTTAATATGATAACAATGATTTAACGACATATTTTGAAAAAATATGAATATTTTCTACATTTAAAGATGTTTAATGTTATACGCCCCTCTGCGTGAATGCTTAGATAAACATTGATCAATTTCCAAGAAGCTCAATTAAGTCAAGCTTACGCATTGAAGCGTTCAATTAAATACTCATGACAATAACGATAAAGGAGATGAATAAAAGGTTCAACAATAATATTGTGAGATATATAATAGATATATATTATAAGAATTACTACAAGTAAGTGTTGTCCGCCTACTCCAACACTGTGCAGACCTGGACGATAAATCGACGATCATCGATCTTTAAAAGTTCTGTTAATTAGCTTCATACCTATAGATATTGTGGCCAGATCTCGGGCCACAATGTCTATGCCAATGACGGATCCTTGAACCCCTGAGAGTCGAAGAATTCAGCTTCGAAGCCGTCCAGGAATTCACATATCTCTGCTCAACTATTACAAAATATACTGCATCTAATTTGGAAGTACGAAGAAGAACCATGCTGACCAACCGGTGCTACTTTGGACTTTAATGGCATCTACAGTCAAGATTCCTCTCAAGGAAGACTAGAGTCAAGCTCTACATGACCATCATCAGGTCCGTCCTAACATACGGATCTGAATGTTGGGCTCTGAAAATGTCAGGTGAGCGATAACTAGATATCCTGGAGAGGAGGATTCTGAGTCGCATATTTGGCCCCGTATTCGATGACGGGGAATGGCGTATCCGAAGCAACGAGGAGTTGTACTGATGTTAGGGGGGCGCGACAGTGGAATGGAACCCGTCGCTACCTCCAATGTTAAGGCACCCGAGCTCGCGTATCAAAAGTACACGATCGCTGGCGAAAACGCTCGATCGTCCGGTTGTTGACGATCGCGCTTCGAAGATCGAGATTGGCGAAAACACGCTTTGTTTTATATTGACGTTTATTGTGAAGAAATGAGTCAGATGTCGTCAGTCCGATGATAGGTATGATGAAAGTTCCGGAGACGAATTCCGGTACGAGATGATGATAAGATCCCAAAGTTTTGGTACGAATAAATTAATTATAAGATCCCAGAGACGTATTCGGTACGAGAGAAATCACGGAGATGTGATTGACATGACAGAGTGAACGAATCACCCTGTCATCTGTCGTAAAGACAACGACCGACTGCTGACTGACAAAAACGGAGTTTTTGTAGCAGGTATAAAATATGAAGACTTATTGTCTATGAAAGGGATGCGGACGCTCTGATTGGTCCGTCATCTCGGAAGAGGGCGCAATTCTATATAGTGAAGCATAAGAACACGAAATGTGACCATTGATTTTATAACACTGACTATACAAAGAAACATTAGTCACAGCTGTCGTCAGAGTAGCCAGACTCAGGTGGGCCGGTCATGTGTCAAGAATACGGGATAGTCAGCCACCGAAAAGGCCTAAGGATAACAAACTTTTCAAAGAAAGACCATGCATCTGCTGGGACGCTGCATCATTGAAACGAAAGTTGGAGCGTCATGCTGACAGACCAGATAAAATGGAGAAGGATGTTGGATAAGGCCAGCGTTCTACAATAGGGTTGTTGCGCCTATGAAGAACCTTTGAAAAATAAAATAAATCATGTACAGCATTTAAAGACTTTGGTTGATCTTGGGGCAGTTTTGCACTCTTCAATTATATTGTGAATAAAACCAATCCATTTTTGCTTATGAATATTTCAGCAATGAGCTTCTAGCTTATTTTTTAAGTGCCTTGTCCGTTTTCGGAGGTAGACGATCTACTTGTCCCTGTCATTTCGCTATAAATATGTACATTTTTGATAGCTGGAACAATTCTGGAGTTTCCAACCAGGTTCAGTTGTGAATTTTGTGGAACCACGACAGCTTATTTCTTCCCAACCTCCGTTTAACTTCCACTTTTACCTCAATGATGATCTACAGAGGGCGATACTTTCGTCCACGAAGGGTGGGTCCAAGGTATTAAATTTTACAGTGACCAGAAGCTCCTGATCTTTAAGTTCTAACGATGTTATATTCTTGATGTGTTCCATCCATGGAATCTTCAGCATTCTTCGGTAGCACCCCATCACAAACGCTTCCAATCGATTATTATTCGCTATCATGAAGCACTGCAGATTTAAATACTACAGTTACATAGTCCATGGGCTAAAGTAACGACTTCTTCAGCCAATAATTATAGACAACATATAAAGTAAACACTGACTGAGTAGGAGGAATCCTATAAAAGAGCTAATTCATTCAATCTCGGTTAGGAAACAAAGAACTATCAGAACTAATTACAACGATATGTAAAGAATTTCGATGCTATGATAAATAACTGAATCCAGATATAAAAAATTGACATTTTCTAAAACAGGAACAAGACCTGACCAACATAATATACAGAGTTACGTTGTGTTAAGAAGTTAAAAAAATAGGAAATTTCATCTTAAAATCTTAAGAGCAATGGCTTTATTAACCCAAGAAACTCCATCCCATGCTTATGAGAGACGGATTTAAAAATTCTTTAATCATGAAAATAAGGTACTGGATAGCAGTAGGAATTATTTTACGTAATAATATTGTCCAGTTTTTGTGCAAATATTTATTTCGTATATATAAAAATGTCATTTTTCTTCGCTCTCCTTATATGATACGTCCATCTCAATGTATCAAGTCATAGCAGGTATATAAATGGTTTATAATTTATAATTTGCACGATATGAATCGCATTTTAATAAGGTTTCCATTGTGTAACAAAGACGCCTTAACATCGTACATTCTAAGCACATGACAGAATCGCGACGTAAAAAAGTTAATAAATTTTAATTATGATTTGGCACCGGCCATGATATATTATAAACAGTCTCAATTTTGGCAGCCAATTTGAAAGAGTGGCTCCAAAATAGCGCCACTGCGACGATCCATCAATCATGTGGTCAAAATGATAATCGATAATAATTAGCACCTATGGAAAATACTGGTAAAATTATCAATATTATACAAATATATGTATAGAATGCAACAGGTGTGGATGCTATTAAAATGCTTTATATTGAGAAAATTCGGCGATTTAAGACTTTGGCAATCAAATCTAAAAATCCACTAGACTAGACGCTGACGAATAAATAAGCATAAATTAACGCTGCTTGATTGACAGCGGCACGTGGGTCAAAATTTTAATACACATCGAGTATTTTACGAGATGAGTCCAAGAGGGGAAATCTTCGGCGCATCAACATGACTGACGCAGGTCCGCGACTTAAAACTAAATCAGGATTATCGAACCAACGCAAGAGATTCCATAAATTGACGCATGGTGCGAAATTCTATGTCAAAAAAAACACTAAAATTATGCTGAAACGACAAAACGAAAACAAAACGGCATCCATCGTCGCGGAAAAGTAGGAGTTTGTTTTGATTAACGGATAACATGTGTTGCTAAATAATGTCGCTATATTAAATTTATAAAATACAACTTGGCAAAACGCTACATAATAAGTATGCAAGATTATGTATACGCATAAACGATGACATTAGTTCCGGACTGTTATAAAAATATACTGTTTGCGTTATTTCTGTAATTAAACGACTAAATATATTGATTATTGTTAGGCGATAGCATCTGTATAAACAAACTCTAAATATCGCTGGCTATGGAATATTTTATTTTCGCATTTATTTAATTTTAAGATAAAATATCGATAATCAATAGAGATCGATTAATTATTTTTGACAAATTTGGTGTTATGGCCAAAAACGTCAAATGTCATTTAAATTTTTCGACGGGCGTAATTTGTACGATTATGTCTTCAAATACTATTATTGATCAATATTTTGTATTTAAACCAAATTAAACGGTATATTCAGCGTCATTATTATTAAATATCAGATTATATCCGGTTATACAACTTATTTACTGTTTATTTTAACTCAGTTTTGTAATTGAAAATTGAATACCATTCCAAAAATAAAAATATGGCATTTTGACAGGTCATTAATCACTAGTGACATCTCTTCATTTTCGCGAAAATATTCTTATTTACATATATATTTTCAGGAAACTTCTACGCGGCAGAAATAGTCTGCGCATTAGACTATCTACACTCCAAATCGGTCGTGTATCGCGATCTGAAGCCGGAAAATTTACTTCTGGACCGGGACGGACACTTGAAGATCACGGACTTTGGCTTTGCCAAAAAGCTGGTGGACCGCACGTGGACCCTGTGCGGCACGCCCGAGTATCTCGCGCCGGAGATCATACAGTCCAAGGGCCACAACAAGGCAGTGGACTGGTGGGCGCTAGGTATGTGACCAGTTTATCACTAAATTTTTTGCATTCGCAACTTATGCAAATAATTTTAGAATGGTTGAATTTCATGCATTTTACGCGGAGAAGGTCGTTCGATTTAAATTGCATGAACGTGTATCATGAATATGAAAATAAGTCGTTCGATTGTAACGTGTACCGTATTTGATTTAATTTTTAGGTGTACTCATCTACGAAATGCTGGTCGGATATCCACCGTTTTACGATAATAATCCGTTTGGCATATATGAAAAGATACTCAGCGGTAAAGTAGAATGGGCTAGGCATTTGGATTTGGTTGCAAAGGATCTTATCAAGAGGCTACTCGTACCAGATAGAACGAAACGTCTCGGGAATATGAAGGTAATTAACAATTTGCATATATAATTTCAGCTGTATTGGCTCTAAAAGACTAGTTTCAATGCTACAATCCATTTCTTTAATAAAAATAGATATATAAGAGTCCGTCCGAAGTCATGGAACAATTCTCCACCAGTATTAAAATATCTAGATACCTACCTCTAAACACAGACATGATGTGTTTGTTAGACCTGTGGTCTATAACATTACGTGTTACATTAAGTTAAAAATATAAATACTTTAGTGTCTACATCAGTGTGAACGTAGAAATCAATGTCAGGGTTGAGATGGTAAGAAATGGTTTTATCAAAATAAAAAACATGTTATGTCGTCGTCGACTCTACTTAAGGATCCGCCTCTAAACTCTGTGGCCTCTACATATGGTTGTGATACTTGGTCGTTGTTAGAAGCGAACCAACTAGAAGGGTTTGAAATGTGGTGCAATTGAAGAACATTAAAGCTTCCATAAACGGAACTCGTTAAGAACACAACCGTTCATTAACTTATTTACAAGGAGTGAGAACTTCTGGACATCGTAAAAAAAACATAAAATTGAGTACTTTATTACTGAGAGCAAAGTATCGCCCTAATGAAGAAATAAATGGAAGAAAAACGATGGTTGGGAAGTATGAAGCTGTCGTGGCTCCACAACATCCGCAACTGGACCGGGTTGGGAGCTCCAGAATTGTTTGAGTTCGATAAAAATCGCCAAATTATGAAAAAATGGCTAGTAGATCGCCTACGTCCGAAAACGGACTAGGCACTCGAAGACGAAAATCCAGTAAAAAAATATTCATTAATATATTTTTTCATTAAATAATATCATCAACATCATTTGCTAATCACGAGACACAGACTCTCGAATAGTAGTCGACGCCAAGGGAGCCGAGGACTCACATTGGCGTAAGCTCAATCCTTTTACGTCCCTACCTCAGTGGCCTAACCTATCTTGGTATACGGCTTATGATACAGAGCTTTCCTTCTCTTGACCATTGGTGGTATTGGACGTGTATCTTCTACCATTGCTGATATCGGATTTTACCCTCCTTACTATATCCAGCCAAGTGAGGGGGGGGGGTTATCTCGGTATTCACTTTTCTAATTTTCTGTTATGTTATGTCTTGTAGGGAAAAATCATATTATTTCGATAATGTAAGTTCACAGCGACTGAGCTAAGTTAGTAGTCAGATAGGTGTCCAACGAAAACCAATCCAATGAATTTAGGTAATTCTTTATAACACTGGACAGGGAGTATGTAAGAGGAAAAGTCCCATTACCTCCGCATGTTCTATCAAAATATTAATGTAGATAGTTTGGTGCGTTGGAATTAATTTATATAATCCCATCTATCCTTCGTCGAATAAATAATATAAAATAAATTTCAATTCAACTGAAATAATATTAAAATTAACCAGTGTCGTGTTTTGACACTGGGGGAATATTATTGTGAGGGACACATTCCCCTTGCATCATTATCGAAACTTATACGGGTGAAAGGAGTTTTGGAATTTTTCTGTTTTACCATCCATCCATCGTAGTCAAATAAATAAATGATAATAATTGCAGAAATCTAGGTTAGCATCTGTCATGGAAATTGGTTCACCGATAGTAGTCTAACACTCATGACAGTTGTTCTCTTCCTCGGAATTAGACATCAATACAAACATAACTGTCAATCGAAACCATGAAATATCTCAGTTGCCAAAATAGAAGATCAGAGTTAAAGGATTAATCATTAAAATTGACGAAGGGCTCGTTCACTATGTGTAAGAATAATTCCGACCAAGTGCTTCGTGAAGAGTGGATCTCCGGACGACTCTGTAGCGGGATTCACAAAGGCATTAATGCTAATGATGGTGAATTTAGACAAAGAAACGAACACGAAAAAACTGTAAAAGAACTGTTTCATTCTGATACTGATTTCAAACATAAGTTAAAAAAAACACATGTGATTAGTTCCACCACATCCTCCTCGTTCTCTACTAGACTTGGTTATGTCACATTTTTTTTTATCTTATTTGCTATTTATGAAGTGCTCCGAATTGTAAACAATTCATTAGCAATCTACCGAAGACATGAATTAATAAATTACTAGCTGAGTGGAATGAGTCATGGAATAAAATGGCATATATATTATTTTTTCAAATTATTCTTTTATTTTTTAAATAAAAAACCATATATATGACATTATCGAAATCGTTTTCACATTTAATTATTCCATTCAATCTTCCAATCATTGAGATTCAGTTAGCAACCCGCCCACAACTAAGTTTTGGAATAAAATATTCTAAATAGAATCAATGAGTCATCCACAGTTGTCCATATAACTATTTATGTAGTACCAATATTTGATTTAATCTGCGGCAGTGGGTATTGATATATTACGGCGTTGATTTTAATATCGAACAACTCGGAATGATGTTTAATCGTTAAAACTATTTTTTTTTTTGCAGTGCGGCTCCGACGACGTGAAAAGACATAGATGGTTCAAACATTTAGATTGGCAAGATGTTTATCTGAGAAAATTACAGGTATTTATGTTTTATTTTTATCGTCGATAAATTAATCGTGCGGTAATAAATCATATTATCGACACCTAGATTTCATTTTGAAAGAGCTAGACTCATTTTGAAACTAGATAGTTTTGGGTTTTCGGATAATCTCGTACGTTTCTCTCGAGTTACCTTACAGAGAGGAAACAATATGTGACATACCAATTGTCGTACGCTTACAATACACCTTCCGGTGTTCATTGGTTCGGAGCTTGCTCGAATCCGGTTCCATTAAATGGGCGCCATGACCATCTCAGATTAGAGAAAATACAAAGGAAGTTTCTCTACATGAGGAAGTTTGGATTCTACCCAAATTTATACCCTAACAAAATTGAACCCATGCGCTAGGCCCTAGCGGGATTACGGGACAGTCGAACGTTTTGGCGCCAGCGGTCGTGTACCTTTTGATACGCGAGCTCGGGTGCCTTAATATTGGAGGCAGCGGTTTAAAACAATTTATGGGACTACTGTCGCGCCCCTTAACATTTTGGTAGCAGCGGTGGGTTACCTTTTTGGTATTACTGTCGCGCCCCCTTAACATTTTGGTGGCAGCAGTAGGATACCTTTTTGGTACTACTGTCGCGTCCCCCCTAACACAGGGCTGCCTGGGGTATGTAGCCCTCGAGAAAAGAAGGTCGATCTATTTGCCAAAGCACTTCTTCAAGCTGTTGGTTGGCACAGTACATAACCCCCTTGTACTGTGCGAGTTGCCTTTTTCTTCGCCAAATGTGAGGACATGTGTTCTCGGAAACTCTCCGGTAACCAGAGCTATTACTCTACTCAACCACTTGACCGACTATGTAGATATATTTGATGTTAAATACCGCCATTTTGTTAATCTTTTATATGAGATTTATAATTTTGTATAACGGCCTAGTTAATGACAGTATTTTAACACTATACAATCCGATCACACAACATGTGTGTCATCAACATGTGTGCGATCGTTCCACCAACGCTTAGTGGGACTACACACAGCTTGTGTTATGTTTTTTTTAAACGTTAGTGGCCGATCACAAATGTGTTGTTTTTACTTTTGACCATAATTCAGAGATCTCCAAACCTTTTCAGTGAGGGTCATATTTAATTTTATTTGAACACAAATCGCGTAACTGCGCGGACTGTATAGTGTTAACATATATTTTTTAAATATAATAATAAATTTTAAATATACTGTTATGTTTTTATGCGTGATTGGCGACCTGGATTATTCCGTAATGCCAATCACGCATTGTTTTTATGATAAATAAATAAATATTTGCGCTTTTTTCAGCCACCGATCGTTCCTCAAGTGACGTACGAAGGCGATACGAGTAATTTCGACGAGTATCCGGAAACGGATTGGAAGAGCGCTCGTTCACTGGACAAAGAGGAGCTCCATCTGTTCGACGACTTTTGATAGAACGGTCGTTTAGGAATTGCGGATGAAAAAAAAGTCATATGTACTCGTCACTATAAGTAACAATGTTTATAGACATATAGATTAACTGTGAGATTATTCAATTAACGTACGTTGAACATATTTATTTATATATATATAATGTACTGAGAATTGAAAAAATATTTTAATTAGTTGTATAACATACCCATGATTTATAGGGTACGTAGATAAATTTATTAAAAAAAATAGTTTATGTTAACATGTGTTTGGCCAAATTTTATGTTTTATCAATAATTTATTTTTTATATCAATATTTAATTAATTTCGTAGACGATAAGGTCATTTATTTATTTAATTTTGTATTAATATTTTAATAATAATTCAGTTACATACAATATGTATATAAATCCGAGGCCATAAATCTTGTCCTATTTTATATAAAATTTGATTTAATTCGATGTTCTACGATGTTACAAGATTAAAATATAACTTCATCCATATATAAAAATGCACTGGTATTTAATAAATACATATATAATTGAGCTCAATATGTAAGTAATGATATATCGCAACTTTAGATTTATAACAAAAAAATATTTATTTAGTTGGCGTAATTGTTTCAAATCGCAAGGTTACCAATATAAGAATAATATAATGTATTGAATACTCAGTTATTTATAATGTACGCGTTTCCAAGGCTTATCAGCTAATCAATGATATAAATTATAGCTTTCTAATATTTTTCGGTGAATTAAATGTTTTAAAAATTAACCGAATGTATAGTATAATTGTATATAATTTAAAATCTTACGTTAATCTAGATAAGTATTATTCATTGCTTTTATTAATTAGCGGATAAATTAAAATGTAGATAATTCTATTGAAAAAACAAAAACATTAACATTTTCTTTGTCGAGCGGATTTTATTAATTCACCGTACGTCCATATCGTGTTGTTTAACATTAATATTTAAGTTAAAATATATATATATATGTGGTACATAATCTTTCATAGTTATTATTATGGCCGAAAACTGATGTCGGCAAATGTATCTGTGATAGTGCCTTCGAAGCCGAGAACGATCGTAAGAGTGTTGAGTGCGTGAGACATATGTAGATTGTATATATAATACTAATTATAAATGTTGTCTTTCTGGTCTATCATATATAAACTATGTGATTATATAAAAATATATCAATATTTTTATGATTGATGCGTTTTCTTTGTATCCTCTCCTTGTAAATCAATTAAACGTTAAAATCGTAAATAAATTTTATAAATAATAAAACCCATTATCTAGATCTAATGGATTGAAAAGATTACCGAGAATCAATTGTTCGTATTGATTATTTTAATAATATCTGCGTTCTGATAACGAATCTACGATTTCGTGGATATAATTTTTTCCGGCAATGGAGTTAAATAAAATAATATTGCAATGCAATGGTGACATATTATGATATAGAGATATGATAAAATAATCAAATCCTCGCACCAAAAATTATTATACGGTTAAGAAAGTAGATCTATTACTTTTGACGCTAAAAAAAAAATATATATTTTAGGTACAGTAGAACCTCGATTATCCGGATTAGTCAAAATAAACAAAAAAAATACGAATAGTTTTTTTGTGTACGGGCGTGCTGATTTTCACATCTGCTGTTTACGTACGTGTTTAAATGCGTTTTATGCATTTGATCAAGTTTCAATAAGTCCAGGTTTTTGTCTAATAAATATGGCAGGCCGAACGTCAACGATCTCGGATATAAAAAAAGAAAGTAAAAAAATCTTTAAGTTTACTAATGGTTTAATGTCAGAAGATGGAACCTCAGAACGTAAAATTATGAAAAAATCATGAATGGAAAGATCATCTGGACAGCCAATATCTGGTCCATTATTGTGTGAAAAGGCAATATTTTTTAATACAAGATTAAATGGAGATTCCTCATTCAAAGCAAGCTCGGGCTGGCTTGAAAGATTCAAAGGACGACATGGTATGAGAGAACTTGGAATTCATGGGAAAAGCTTTCTCCCGACATACCTTCAGCAAACACTTTCATTGTCACATTGAACATTTTTGTGGAGAGGGAAGGATTCGATGAATAATTTATTTATAATGCTGACGAGACCTGCTGGTATTGGAAGAAACTACCTAATAAATCTTTAGCATCAAGACGTGAAAATACTGCACTAGGGTACAAAATTAGTAAAGAACGTGTCACCATAATGGTGACACGTTCTTTACTAATTACTTCCATAGGACATAGAAATTATAAAGCTTATCATGAATAACTATTTCTATTCTTATAATAATCTTTTTTTTAAAAAGTCAAGATATTTATAAATAATTTATCAATATCTTGAGTTGAAATGCTTGGGGTCTATTTCCCTTATAAAAATAGACCCCCTTCGGACGACGGGGTTGGTTTTGACGTGGACGAGGCTTGTAGGTACCAATGGCTTGTAGGTAAAAGTGGCTTGTAGGTGACAGTGGCTTGTAGGTGACAGTGGCTTGTAGGTGACAGTAGCTTGTAGGTGACAGTGGCTCGTAGGTAACAGTGGCTCGTAGGTTAGAGTGGCTTGTAGGTGACAGTGGCTTGTAGGTAACAGTGGCTTGTAGGTAACAAGAGAAAGGCGGTTCATCCATACTCAATTAGTAAAAATAAAAATATGAAAAGGACTATAAAAAAACTATAAAGTATTAGCTGACGGATCCGGTTAAAAGAGCAAAATCAATAAAATATTTTATTAATAAAAAAAATTATATATACAGTAGAACAATTTTTCGTCTCCCGACCTCCAAATCCACTGTTGAGGAAGTACTCGGCCAGCATTGTTTTTCCTCTTGGTAAACAGGCTCTCGTTAATTTCGACTATTAGTCCATTGCCTCCGATCTTTTGTCAAGGCAGTTGATTGAGGTAATTGAGGTAATAAATATTGTATAGCAAGTACAGATCACAGGGTTTGGGTAAAAATTGAGACAGTTTGAAGTAATCATCGTCTCTAGGACTTACAGACCTTTATCTTCTTCAAAAAGGATTGTAACTGCTCTTGATTAAAGTTTTCTGGAAGCTTCTGCATTCAGCATCGCAGCTACTACAATGAAGCCAGTAATGATCTTCACTTGTCACTCCAGTGAATGCGCTGTCCCAACCGCTGTACGTCACCAAGCATGACAAGCTTCTCCAATCTTTCCTAATAACGATATGATCAATACAGCGAAGAACTCTTTTGAGACATGTAGTAGAGAGTCTGTCTTCTTTTATGATTCCTAGATCCTTTAGGGCAAAAACATTTACGTCCCCAGCATCACATATTAAAGGCATAAATTTCATCAACATGAACTAAATCATTGTTCTTATTTACAAGGATTTAAATTTCGGTGACAGTTTAGATTCTGTATTTTCCAACTACTTTTACAGGTTTTTTATGTCAAATACACTCTTTTGCAAATCAAATACACCTTTTGCAAATCAAATTGACCCCTTTTCAATAGATATTTCAATATAAAATGGGTGTATCAAAGGTAGCGAACATTGCTTCTAAGTGAGAATTCATATCTTACAGTCATATTGACACTGCTGTATCTCGAGGTAGGTCTGATTTTTATTGTCACAATCTGCGCATTGACAGCTCAGCTCCCGGAATCATGGCTGGTGATCTGAACCGTAATCGAATAGCTTGCAACCCTGGACACAGGGTTGAGTTCGAGGTGTCTCTGCTGAAGGTTGGGAATTTAATTGAAGATGTTCAGATAAAGTATGCTCTATAGGTGGCTAAGACCCACACTGAGCTTAAAGCTGCTTGTATTATTATTAATATGTATTTACTATATAATATAAAAATTGCATTAAATGATGCAAGATCGCAAAAATACATAAAAAATTAATTGAGTTTAATCTAATAAAAATAAATTCGCTAAGCGTAATATGAAAGTTAGCATGATTTTGCGATATGTTATCAAAATATATATAACAATAAAAAGTTATTCGTTATCCGAATACACCTTGGACAGATGTTAATATCTAACGATAATTATTATCTTCCGTATTATATACACACACACTCGCACATAATCAATACGTATCAGTAAAATATTTACTAAAGTAGTTTAACAAGATGATATGAGATTATCCATATATATATCATTATGATCGGAGGATAGGGTCTAATAAAATATACTGAAAATGCTGTTTTGAAATAAATACTTTTTTATTTATGGTTTATATTACTCTACTACGACATTAGATTATTTGTTTTATCGTTAATTTGTTAGACGATGTTAGACGGAGAAACGATGGTGGACAAAAAAATTGTATAACACCTCTGAACTAAAAATAATTAATTATTTAAATGCCTATTACAATGGGCCTATACAGATTAAGCCAAGTATAATAATTATATATCAATTAAAGATAAAAAGATAAATATCACTTGTGTATTATCCATCACTTTATTCTGGTGTTCGATAGGAGTAGGCCGTAAGTTATATTATATTTATTAGATGTATTATCAGATAAGAGAATGAATATATTGGCGAAAGAAGGATATTTATCATATTCTAATATTATATCAATATCCTTGGATTTATTAAGATTGTTAAGACGAGAAAATCATAAAAAATCCATGAAGATTTTTCATGGAATTTTTTTTTTCTTAAATAATTTTTAAAACAATTCTTATCTAATAATACAATCCCTTGATTACACCAATCGTTCATACTAATTGGATGTCAGAATATTAATATTTCAAATATTTCAGTATAATAATTTAAAAAAATGGGTGTTAGAGAGTTATCTCCGGAGTTAGCTAAAAAAGCTAAAGATGAATTATTTGAGAATACAGAACGTATTCCTCAAGATCTTCAAACCATCAAAGATTGGCTGGCTAAGCAACCGCATATCAAGGCAAGAACAGGTAAAGATCTACCAGTGACATAATGATATTCAATTTGAAATTTTAATTCATATTTTTTTTAGACGATCAATGGCTCTTGGCATTCTTGAGAGGAAGCAAATTTAGTTTGGAAAAGACTAAAGAGAAGCTTGATTTGTTTTACACTATGAAAACAATGGCACCAGAAATGACTGTCCCGTTAGATCCGAGGAACGAAGTAGTGCAATACATTTTGAAAGCAGGGTTAGTAAATAAATATTAGTTTATTATTTAAATATTAATATATATTATTAAAGCTGATGTTTTTCTACATTAAGGGTATCATTGCCGTTAAAAAAAACTGGTTCACCGGATGATCCGCGTATAATGATTATGAGACCAGGATTAGTTGATCCATCGAAAGCCCCGTTGTTGAATTTCATGAATATCGGTGTCATGTCCTCATATATACAAATGTTAGAAGACGATCAATCCGTTGTAGCTGGACAGGTAGTAATCGTCGACATGACCAACGTCGGTATGTCATTCTTCACACAAATGACACCATCGATGATGAAAAAGATGATTGTTTCAAGACAGGTAAAATACAATTTAAATATCATTATCAAAGGCCCAACAGCCGTATTGTAGAGTTCTGGCCTCATCTAACACCCTTCTCTATTTTATCCGGTCTGCCGCCACACTTTCCAGTTTCAATGATGCAGAGTCCCACTGTACACAGTCCAACCACTTCAGTCTTGGTCTTCATTTCCTCTGAGGACAGGAAAGTTTGTTAACCATAAGAATTTTCGGCAGATGACTGTCCCCCATCCTTGACATGTGACTGGTCCACCGGAGTCTGGCCAATCTGACGGCAGTTGTGACCGGTATATTCTTGTATAGTCGGTTCCACTCCTTGTTGCTTCAGATACGCCATTCCCTGCCGTCGAATACGGCTTCAAATAAACGTCTCAGAATCCTCCAATCTAGAATATACAGTTGTCACTTATCTTGTTTTCTCAAAGCCCAACATTCAGACCCAAATGTTAGGACAGGTCTGATAAGAGTAATGAGATATGCTAATTGGCGATCTCATTATCTCTGGCATGCATCCTTAAGAGCCGCCCAGTTCTGGCCAAAATTTGTATGTCGTACGAATAGGTAAGAAGCTGTACTGTGATTTACTAAGAATGGTACCAGATGTTTCCATGCCGGAGTCTCTTATTACACCTTCGAGGACCATGTTAAACCACAATCATGCTAGAGCATCACCCTGTTTCAAACTGCGGTGTATCTCAAATTCTTCAGATAATTAGCACTTTGCATCTGACCTCCGACATTGCAAGCCTTACCCTATTTATAAATTTTTAAGCATTTTATGCAATTTAAATATTATTGTTTAATTATTTTTAGGATGCTTTTCCGTTGAGGCAAAAAGGAGGTCATCATATAAATACTCCAGCTGCTTTTGAAAAGATATTCAATATATTCAGCGTTTTCATGAATGATAAAATGAAGAGCAGGGTAAATATTTTAAACTCGTTTAACGCTACATCGCTTACTCGTGATCTCAACATTGATTCGTGTTTTACAGATGCATATTCATAGTGATATGGAGGCATTGTATAAACTGGTGCCGAAATCAATTTTACCAGCTGAATACGGCGGAGACGGAGGTCCAGTGCAAGATATTATCGGTATATATAAATAATAATCCAACGAATTAAATTAATATTCAATTTTTATTAAATCTTTATTTATTATTTCAGACGAATGGGTAGGCAAGTTTGAAAAACACAGGGATTGGTTCTTAGAGGATGCCAAATATAAAACCGATGAAAGCAAACGACCCGGTGCACCGAAAACGGCTGAAACATTGTTCGGAATCGAAGGATCATTCCGAAAGCTCGATTTCGATTGAGGAATTATATTAAATCTGAGATATAATAAAAACGATTCATGTTATATTATTTTTTTATATTTTCAACATTATTATAATACATTTAGGTAAAATAAAATAAACTACAAAAAGAATTTTCTTCTGCTTGTTTCGAGTTCGTGACGTCTGCCCTGAATGATCCATTCGTAATCTCCGAACTTAGAATCAAACGTTCCTTGTTGTACTGATTGCAAACGTAACGTAAATCTCGGTCCCAGCTCTCGCAGATTAGCTCTTTTCGCATCTTTTGTAAATTCATATCTAAAAATATTATCGTAATATAATTATTCGTCACTTTACGTGCCGTTAATAAATGAATTATTCTACCTGTGATGTCTGAAGAATATATAATCTCTCTGATTATGAAACGTAACAACTCGACGGCCTTTAAACTCAGGTTCATAATGAAATAACGCTCCTAACATACGTCCGACAGTATGTCCCAATCTCGTAGTAAAATTATTGAGTATGACCTGATGAATAATATTGTTTAATTCGCAAAATAATTAAATTTATCCATTGAATATTTAAAATAACGAACCTCAGGACGATGATTGCTGATTTCGTGATAATTTTTCTTCATTTCTTTCGTAATCTTACAATTACTCAACTTGAAATGCGCAGTCGGACCATCGGGTAAATGTATGAGTAAAAATCCGTTCGGTTTCTTTTGATCTTCGTTGACAACTATTACGTCAGTGAACTCGCTACTTATGGCCGACTTGACTATTTTTTTAATAGCTGATCTGTTTAAAAAACATTCAAATTATTAAAATCATGTTATCATAATTAAAAAATGAAATAATTACCTTTTTCTGAATCTGTATTCTGAATTTGGAATGATTCTCGTCAATTCTTTTCCGAATATCCTTGTTTTACGCAGCGGATTATCTGAGAATGTAATTAGAACCTTTGGAACGTAACTGTTTTCATAATAAGAGGCCAATTCGTCGACTTCCATATCTTTTTTTGCCTATAAATACATGAATATAATTATTTATTTGATAAAATTAATAAAACGAGATTGATTATAAGAAAGTACTTCTTCATGTTGTTCAGCTTCCAAATTATCTATCGTCGTTTCATCCTTTTCTCGTAAGCTTTCAAGCGTGTGCGGTATTTGTTTCGGAACGCCTTCTTTCCTTCGTTGTATACGAGCGAGCTTTTTCTCTTTTTTCTTTTCGCGTTTTAGCTGTAATCCTTTGGCCGATCGTACGATTTTATTTTTTATATGATTGAAATTAGTATCGCATGGCATCAAAGGCGCAGGAGTTTCATCACCACTCATGTTTTCATCGCCGGAATCGTTCTTTTCTACTTTAACAATGTCTTCAAGCGTGTCGGTTAAATTCATATTATCGTCTTCGGCTATCAGTTTGTCTTCTAATTTGATATCTTCATCCATTTCATCGTCCACAACGTCCACACCGTCCACGTCATCAATATCATCCTGCACAAAGCTACAAAAACAAACAATTTTGAGGTTATTTCGTTTACAAATAATTTAACAACATAACCTCTGATAATAAAACTTATATTTTATAATAAATATGTTATAAAACTATTTGTACAATATTGTTATATTACATAAATCATCATTAAGAATAAATAGCATTTTACCCATTTCTTAAAGGAGGCATGTTGAATATAAATTAATATGATCGCACACGTGCGAACCGACAGCGGCAAACGTCAAACAATGTTTTCGTTTTAACGGCCTAAAACGATTTTACAACGTCCATAGCTTTGTGCTGTTTTATATTTATTTTTAGAAGCAGTACATAAAATATGTAATATAATTTAATAATAATTAAACAAATCAATTAAACAATATAGTGAGATTTCAGATGTAATAGTTATCACATTAATTTGTTCAACACAAATGGCTATTATTATAAATAGTACATGATAATTAGGCATTAACCCTTTAATCGCCACGCCAATTATATGAATTTTACCGTACCGCTGGTGGTTAGACCGATTTCTCGCGCCTGTACGGCGTGGCGTCCAAACGTTAAACCTAACTGTGCCGATGGGGTCTAATTGGGACCCCAATTTTATTATTTTTCTTGAATAACTCTTATATAAATCCCACATGTCACAAACTTTTTGTATTTGTCTAAAAAAGTCTAAAGAATAAATATTATAAATAATCATTGATCTTATTGTCCGAAAATTATGAGGCATATCATGAATAACTATTTTTATTCGTAGAATAATCCATTTTTTAAGCATCATAGTCAAGATATTGATGAAGAACTCATTAATATTGTTACATTGATTGAATTATTACAAGTTTTCATTTTGCTATGTTTATCCATTAGCTACAAGTAGATATTTTTTTACATGCTCGTAAAAAATACACGTGTATTTTTTTACATATATCTTTTTGATGAACTTACAGTTGACGATTAAAATAAGTTAAGGTATTTTTTTCTAATAACAGTGGACATATATGAAGTAGAGCTACTTATTTTTCTCTCCATGCTATACGTCACAAAAAAGGGTCCGACAAAAAAGCTGTCTTCGATAATTTATGACTTGTCTCAGTCACGGACGATACTAAATATTCACCATCCAATATTTAAAACACCAGATCATGTTTCTTTTTTAAATTTCAATTCGTCTCGTTTCTCAAATTGTTTGGTGGTCCTTTGTATGAATATTTTTTGCATTTACTATTCAGTAAATGTTGAAGTAGTTCAATTTTCGGCTCAATAAGTTGAATAGTTAAAAAGTTATGTGGTGGTCACTTCATTCACAAATTTATTGACACCAATAATAGCTATAAAAAGGAAACGCTGAATAAGCGGACGACTAAAAATATATTTATAGTTCCGGTTGAAAAGTATTGACACCACAAAACCGTTATTTATAAAAAAAAATCAGATGCACATTATAAATGGAGAAGCCAAGCAACAATCGCGAGAGAACTGGAGATGCAGCGCAGACGACACCACGCCCCTGGACTCCAGCCACTTGAACGTCACGGCACCGATTCTCTCCGGAAGGACTATGCTTCAAAGACCAGAGGAACTTCCGAAAAATCGCTACCAGATCTACCGACCGGCCGCCAACGAGACGTAACTCTACCAGCCGACAGTAGCAGATCTTCGAGCATCCCAGCTGACCAACTACGAGGCCACCAGACCTGAGCCCTGAACACGCACCAGGAAGAAGAGGCCCGGCAATTTATTTTTTGGAATAAATAATATTTGTGCAACACGAACTCTCGTTATCGCTGATTATCCACCACTAAGAAATCCTTACAGTTATGACGGTATTTGTAAAAAAATACTTTTCGATAAAATTTCCGTGATTCTCCTGTTATGTGTTAAGAGTTTTCTCAGAATGAATTTCTTTTGGGGAATCGCAAATAAATATACTTCAATATTGGACAATATGTCACGGAATTGTGAAAAAGTTGGCAACCCTACTCAAAATTAATTTAAATACTACAGAAAAAATATTTGGCAAGGTCCTTTGTTTTATAAATGATAATTTTAAGCAGGTCTGTGCGGTGCCTTGAAGCAAAGAGGCGGCCGCCTCAGGGGCACCGCTAGAGGGGCGGCAATTAGCAGCGAAATAAAAATGCAATTTGAACCAATCAATACTTTTAAAAAGCAAGTGTTCTAATCAAGATCGATTTATCCCTTAGCCGATCCGTCACGGCGGCTCGAATCCAACGGTGTCGCCGGAAAGTGTATATTTGCCTCGGGCAGTCTCTCTACCTGGATCAGCAGGATCTCCTGGTAATCTCCCATGCGTCTCAAGTAACAGTCACAATGAGGTTCGGGTGCCTGAGGATTTTCAGGGTCTTTTTTTTGTTAAGGGGCGCGACAGTAGTACCAAAAAATGGTAACCCATCGCTGCCACCAAATTAAGGCATACGGACTCAAGTTTCAAAAAGGTACCGCTGGCGCCAAATGATGTTTATTGAAGAGATACTGGTGTCGTCAGTTCGATAGGTTTATCTCTGTTCCGATGAAGAAAATATTCTTGGTACGGCGAGAGAAGGTTCCCAAAGATCCCTTTGGTACTGGATTCGAAGTAGAGGTTCCCAAAGTTTCAGTTGGTACTGGATTCGAAGTAGAGATATTTATTTATGGTGTCGCCATTGGTATATCCAAAGTCGTCATTGCGGCACCCGTGCGTAGCGCAACAAGATGGCGACTACATCTTACTACGAAGCGAAATGCGGTAACGTCTTAACGTTTCGACCGTCGGGAGCAGAAAGAGATAGGGGTTGACTGTCCGTGTGACGCCTTGGCAGTGACGCTGATGATCATTGATTATTACTATGGGATATATAATATTAATATTAAAGTGTGGGAAATTATCTCGCATGCCTTGGAATGACCGTTACAGATTTGATAAAACCACGAAATGCGAGAGCGATGCGACGATCGACCACTATCGAAGATTTATCCCTAACACCATTGAGGCTCAACGCGCACTTTTTGAAGCAACCCCGAATTACATGCCTTTCAAAAATGGATGGACAAAATTGCAAATGCAACCCTGGTAGCCTTCATTGCGCGAATTATACGAGATTTTTTTTAATATATTCATTTGTTTCATTTTTAGTTTATAATTATTTATAAATGGCAACAGGCGTGTGGGCCATTCCAGTTTCGCCTCCAACTTTGACCTGATCCAACCAGAATGCCGTCGTCATTCCGTTAACAATAAAAAATATGTTACATAATTTTAGAGTCAGAAATTATTTGCATCTTGCACCCGCCACCACATTGATTGACGACAGGTAACAATGGGTTGAAGACGTGTTCTTTGGTTATCACAATTAATTTATCAATGGGTTTTGTTCAAGATAATCACTTGATTACACTGTACTGTGTACGTTTTCATTTGATCAATTTATTCTGTTATCACACAGTCGTTTCAGCTCCATAGGTAAACGAGTAAGTCAAAAGTGTTACAATCTCTTCAAATAAAATGTTTCTTTGTATTTATTAAACATTTTTTAATGTACTTTAAATATTAATCAATATATTTTTTTAAAAAACATTAATTATGTGCTGCCTAGTGACTGCAAAAAAATGAGATAATTTTTGTGTATTTAATCAGACAAAATCTTAGTTGCCCTTGTTTTTTTTAAATCGGCTTAACCATCGGCTAATCTAATCTGCGATTTATCTATTAACTTGAGTTAAAACAATGATTCAGAAGATACAATAAATTATGTAAAAGTGTCTTGTAATATTGTTTCAGACTTTACGTCACAATGAGTGTTAGAGAATTGAATCCGGTATTAGCTAAAATAGCTAGAGAAGAATTGAACGAAGATCCAGATCGTATGAAGGCAGATTTGATTGCAATCAAGGAATGGATCGCTAAACAGCCGCATTTAAATGCAAGAACCGGTAATTTTATGTCACAAATATCATAATTTACAATGCAGAGATCATTTAAAATTGTATATTTCAGACGATCAATGGCTAATTAATTTCTTGCGAGGATGTAAATACAGCCTGGAAAGGACTAAAGAAAAAATAGACATGTTTTATACGATGAGATCTGCAGTTCCAGAGATAGCTTTGGCTCCTGATGTAAATGAAGATTGGGTCCAAGAGCTTTTGACTAAGGGGTATGATTTATTTCCAAATATTTCTCATGTATTCTATTTTATATATCAATAATTAAATATTTCATTTAGATCATGCGTTCCATTGCCGAAAACGTTAAATCCTGATGATCCACGTGTGATTATTGTGAGGCCAGGAAAGAATGATCCGAATAAAATACCAACCATCGACACAATGAGGGTCAATCAATTGTTTGGAACTATTCAGATTATGGAGGACGATCAATCCGTTGTAGTGGGTCAACGATATATAATTGATTTGAGCGATGTAACTCTATCACATTTCACTCAAATGACACCATCTTTAATCAAAAAAATGGTCATGTCCGGACAGGTACGGTAAAAATGTCTAAATATTATTATTTACTTTATTATAACACAATGAATTTCATAGGATGCTTTGCCGATCCGTCAAAAAGGGCAACATCATATACATACTCCATCCGGTGCAGATACCGTATTCTCATTCTTCCGTCGATTCATGAATGAAAAAAATAGAAACAGGGTATGTAATATATTTATTTTGGTTTTAAATATATCTAAGATTGTAAATTAATTGATTTTGGATTTTAGATGTTACTTCATAACGATAATTTGGAGGATTTGTACAAGTATATACCAAAAGCTATCTTACCGACTGAATACGGTGGAGATGCCGGTCCAATTCAAGTTATGATCGGTAATTGCCATTCTTATTATACGATGGGGTGAAAAAAATGCTATAATATTCTTTATTACATGATGTTATTTGTTATAATTTTAGATGAATGGAAGAAAACTGTCGAAAGTCACAGAGAATGGATATTAGACGACAGAAAATATAAAACAGACGAGAGCAAACGTCCCGGAGCTCCCAAGACATCTGAGACTCTATTCGGAATTGAAGGATCATTCCGGCAACTCAATGTCGATTAAATTATTTATATTTATTTGTATGTTCATGTATGTGGGTTATTATTTTTTTATTCAGTGTTGCCATTGTATGTATGCAAGGGACTGACCACAAAAGGGATGAAGGCAGGTAAAATAACGGTATAGACAGCTTTGTTTTTTTATAGAACCAGTCTGTCTCTATGGAAGCGTTGAGTAGGTCGATCTTGTATTAATCAGATTTCCAAAAATAAATATATAAAGTGAATAAAACGTGTTTTTGATCCTCACAAACTTACACCTTTTAAAATCAATTGTAGGTATTATTATATATGAAATTCTTGACCAGGATTTTAAAGTCACATTATAGCTTTTAATTAAATTTATGACCCAATGATCATATATAATAGTCGTGTCAATGCCTTATATTTTTCTAATATGTACTTGAAAACATAACCTGAAAAATAAAGATTTTTTAAAAAAATACACGAATTTTTCTTATCTTTTGATGAGTAATTAAAAAAATATGGCATTAAATAAGCCAAAATATAAATTAAAAAAAACATTTTAGAACACTTAATTGAATATAATCATTATTTAAAAAAATGTGATACAATTGTCAAAAATAAATGGGTCCTATAAACCTGTCGCATGAATTTGTCTATTATAAACCATTAAAAAATATTTTTAATAGATATATAATAATTTTGTTAAAAAGATTAATGAATTTAATTAAAAAAAAAAAGGAATTTATAAGTTTATCACAACTAATGTTATCAGTTCATCTCGTTTGACTCGATCGTTTGATAAAAGTGCATTTATGAAGGTGAAATAATTATTATAACAATTTATATGTCGTTTTTTTTTACGAGGCAATATAAAAAAAATATATAATATATTTTGTTTCAGTATTGAATAATATTTAATTAAAATCATATCGGACGAAGCGATCAATTACATAATTATGGATCAGGTTTACGAGATATGAAATTAAGATTCCATTGTTTTCGTAGATAATTTATTTTTCTTTGTTTGTAGAAAAATTATTGTAAAAGTTTTACGATCTGTAGATTTCTAATCTTGAACAGGTATGTTCAAAATCTATGAAAAATATTACAACAGTCATTATAATCAAATTATATATATATATATTTATTAAATGACTTTTAATGTTATAACATAATAAATATAAAATATTGCCATTTCGACGTAGTTCTTGGTAACACCGAGTAGTGACAATTACGGAGATAATTGTAAAATTAGTTGACATCTTTAATAGAGTTTGTTCAACGTTAGTATCATATTTGTGTATGGAATAAATTATATTTCTAGTTTGTTAACGTTTTTATAACAATTTATTTGTATTTTTTTATATTTATATTGTATTAATAAATTTATAATCAATTCTGTGCGATTAGTGACTAAGCAAAATTGTAGTTTACCATCCTCAGCTAATGCACAATAAAATTATTTAAATAATGCTTGTTTTAGACATCACAATGAATATTAGAGAATTGAATCCGGTATTAGCTAAAATAGCTAGAGAAGAATTGAACGAAGATCCAGATCGTATGAAGGCAGATTTAATTGCAATAAAGGAATGGATTGCTAAACAGCCGCATTTGATTGCAAGAACCGGTAATTTATATAACAAATATCTTAATATAAATTAGGGAGATTATATTTATATATTTTTCAGACGATCAATGGTTAATTAATTTCTTGCGAGGATGTAAATACAGCCTGGAAAGGACTAAACAAAAAATAGACATGTTTTATACGATGAGATCTGCAGTCCCAGAGATAGCTTTATCTCCAGATGTAAATGAAGAGTGGGTCCAAGAGATTTTGACTAAGGGGTATGATTTATTTTCAAATATTTCTCACATATTTTATTTTATAATACTGACTTGGTGAATCAGCAAGAAGGAACACCGAGTAAGGTCGGAAGCGACCCCACACCCGATCCGGATCTACTCTTGCAAAGAGCTTTGGTTTCATGTCACGGACTGAGGGATTGATTCCCTCCCCAGCATCCTCACGCCCAGCACTACAAGACATGCGAATGGACAGAATTGTGCCGGGTTACCATTTCCTCGCACTCCATCCCTCAATCTAAAGTTAAGGGTATCCCGTGTGAGCTATCGTGTCAACATTAGCATCAGACTTAGCATGCCCATTCATCATCTAGACGCGAGGGTTGACTGGGGGATCGATTGCGTTTGCCTTACGGGTGGTAGACCAGGGTCATTTACTTGGGAAGTACCGAACGACGCTTCGTCTGTCGACGGAGGATCCTCATCGAAAGAATTCATTAATTTCTGGAGCATAAGCTGCAGTGACCAACCTGGCATGTCGTGTCGCGTGTGCATCCTGGAGCCCTGGTGGCCCCCGACAGCTCCTACCCCGTACTCACATTTGATTTTACATTTCGATAATTTATTTTTTAATTTAGATCATTCGTTCCATTGCCGAAAACGTTAAATCCTGATGATCCGCGTGTAATTATTATAAGGCCGGGAACGTACGATCCAAATAAAATACCTATTATTGACACTCTGAGGGTAAATCAATTGTTCGGAACTATTCAGATTAAGGAGGACGATCAATCCGTTGTAGTCGGTCAACGGCTTATAATTGATTTGAGTAACTTAACTATGTCACATTTTACTCAAATGACGCCATCTTTAATTAAAAAGATGGTCACGACTAGCCAAGTATGTAAAATATGGTTATGTCTGAATATTATTATTTGCTCTAGTATATAGCTAGTATATGTCTATTATAGGATGCAATGCCGATCCGTCAAAAAGGAACACATCATATACACACTCCAGCCGGCACTGAAACCATTTTCTCTTTTTTTCGTCGATTTATGAATGAAAAAAATAGAAACAGGGTCAGTAATATATTTATTTTTAATTATTTAATCGTTATTTATTTCAACATTAATTTTTAGTTTTTTATACACAATGAAAATATGGAGGCGCTGTACAAGTTTGTACCAAAAGCCATTTTACCGACTGAGTACGGCGGAGATGCCGGTCCAATTCAAACAATGATCGGTAATTAATTATATTTTATTATTAAATGGTATAATAATATTTATTATATGTTGTTGTTTATTGTGATTTAAGATGATTGGAAGAAAACTTTGGATAGCCATAGAGATTGGATATTAGACGACAGAAAATATAAAACCAATGAAAGTAAGCGACCCAGAGAACGGAACATCTCTGAAACTTTGTTGGGAATAGATGGATCGTTCCGAAAGCTTAATGTCGATTAAATTATTATTTTTAGAGGTTTAATATATATAGTAAATTTTATTTTGATATGTTAAAATATTTATACGGGTTATGTATTTTATAGATAATATTTTATTAATAAAAAATATCTATCAATCAACTGAATTGTTACCTCACTTATATATTCTTCTTCTTTAGTCGGCATCCTCATGTCTGAGGATCATGATCATTCTTGTTACGAATCTTCTTGATTTTGGCTCTCCAAGAACCTCTGCATTCCGCATCTCTCATTGAAGTTATTACGGTGGAACCCATGGTGGTTCACTTGGTGACCCCAGTGGGTGGGCGCCCTGCCCAATTCCCTGCGTCCTTGTACGTTTCCAAGCATGACGAACTTCTATAAGCTATCGTTTCTTTTTGCAAGATGTCTAAAGTATCGAAGAATCCTTTTGAGACATGTAGTAGAAAGTCAGTTGCTTTTGTTGTTCCCCATTTCATTCAGGACAGAAGTCAATTTTCTTTTTCATGGTCTTCTTTATGGTCCAGGTTTCCATGCCATAAGTAAAAATTGAGAACACCAGACTCTGCGCTAAGCTTTTTTTGTCTTTTTCGATATCCCCCCTGTTTTCCAAAATTGTCGATAGCTTTGACATTGCATTTTTAGCCATCTCTATTCACCTTCTTATTTTTGGCTCACAATTTCCGTTACTCATAAGTAGTGATCCGAGATATAAAAATTCTTCAACCCTCTTCACATCTGAGAGACTAACGGACCTGGATAGCTGATTATTTCTATTGACTATCATCAGCTTGGTTTTAGTAATATTGATCATAAGTCCTAGTTTTTTACTTTCACAGCCAACTTTTTAAGCAATTCAGTCATTCCTTCTTCGTTGTTGGCTATCTTCTATGTAGTATCGTCAGCATATCTTAGATTTGTACTTGACATCTATTAAGATAATCATTTAAATTAGTAGAAAATGGTATGATTTTGCAATTCTTCACTCCAAACTCGTCGTAAACATGGATAATTAATTGTAAGGTTCATGCTCGTGATGATTAGCGAGATTGTTTAAAAGATTAAGGTAATTTCTCATGCCAAGAAATTAATTGACATGTAACTTAGCGGTAAAAACTGGAAATAGCTGCCGAGTTGTGGTTTTGATATCAACTAAATGAGTTTCGTTGGCACTACGGTCTGGAATTTACATAGCATTCTAATCTTGGAGAACTGTGTCAGAATGTTTACTGAAACCAGCTAAAAGCCAACATTCTATCTAAGAATAATTGTATTGCTGCACTATCACTACGTTCATGTCATAAGAAACGTAAGCTCTCATGGTTTCCCTCTTACGATTATATTATGGCTTTAGGGTTCCGCATGTATGTGACTTTTCTGATAAAGGTCTTTCTCTTTATAATTGTTAAACAGTGGATTTGAAATATACCTACAATAAAATCAGATGAAAAGATTAATAATATAATTATAAATTAATCTTTGATAAATTTTACACTTTGATCAGAAAAATCATTAATCGACATTGAAATCATTCCAAAAATTATACAGACTTTACAAATATATCATATTAATGTTAAAAATTTTTCCATATTTGGTTTATTTTTTATAAAAATGATTTAACGGCTATTCTTATAAAGAATTTTAAATAATAATTTATATAATTTATCACATCGTCAGTATAATATAACGGTATCTAGCTCCGCGTCAGTATCTCATTTAATGTACGATATCAGCAAATTAATCTAATCACATAAAACAACTGAATTTCATACGCAATAAATCATTTTGTGACATATTGTATATGTAAATATACAAAAGAATATTAAGGATTTAACTATTGTGTTTAATTTGATAAGCGTTTGCATATAAGCGGTTTGTAATTAAATTATTATATTATTTTTGATTCATATACCCCCATGATCATCATCATCATAGGCGCAACAGCCCTATTGTAGAGCACTGCCCTTATCTAACACCCTTCTCCATTTTATCCGGTCTGCCACCATATCGCTCCATCATCCGGTAAGTTTCGATGATGCAGTGTCCCTCTGTACACAATCCCACCAGCTGAGCCTTGGTTTTCCTGTCTTCCGGAGACAGGAAGGATTGTTAACCATAAGCCTTTTTGGCCGCTGACTGTCCCGCATCCTTGACACGTGGCCGGCCCAGCAGAGTCTGGTTACACTGACGTCAGTTGTGACCGGTATATCCTTGTATAGTCAGTATAGCTCCTCGTTGCATTGGATATGCCATTCCTCATCGTCGAATACGGCTCCAAATATCCATCTCAGAATCTTCGTCTCTAGAATAACCAGTTGTCCCTCAAATTGTGTTGTCAAAGCCCAACATTTAGACCTGTATGTTAAAGTGGGTCTGATGAGGGTCAAGTAGGGCTTGACTTTAGTCTTTCTTGAGAGGAATCTCGATTGTAAATGCAGATGCAAGTCCAATGTAGCACGGGTTTGCCAGCATGGTTCTTCTTCGTACTCCTAAATTAGTTGTATTATTTTTGTA
>JAGXCT010032821.1:0-27062 GCA_022495035.1 Philopotamus ludificatus
TCAGCGATCATAATCCCAAGATGAATGAAGTGAATGATCCACTGGCCGTGCATCTGTTTAATGATAAGGGAGAGCGATGGAAGAATCTGAGAGCGAAAATCACGCCGACATTTACAACCAGCAGAATGAAACAAATGTTCGAATGCATCGAAGGCGTTGCCAAAGTTATGCTACAATATCTCGATGAGAATCCGGAGGAAGATGTACACATCAAGACGCTGTTTCAGAAGTTCGGAATAGACGTCATCGGAAGCTGTGCTTTTGGTATTGAATGCGACTCGTTTAAAAATCCAATCTCTAAATTTACCATCATGGGAAAGAAGGGCACGGAAAACGGTCTGCATCAAGGGCTAGTGATCATGGTATTGATGGCGTGTCCGTGGCTGTACGATAAAATGAAACTGACGCTGCTGCAGAAAGACATTAATGACTTTTTCTTAAACCTGGTCCAGGAGACTGTTGAATATCGCGAAAAAAACAACATAGTCCGAAACGATTTTTTGCAGCTTTTAATCAGACTCAAAAACGGCGATAAATTGGAAGAAGATAATAACGGTGAGCTTAATATATGTATATTGTACTTACATGTAATATGATCTGAATAGAATCTCAATTTTCGTCCTCTAAAAATAATCAGATTAACGTTATTTAAAAATTATGAATAGAACAAATAATTTTGTTGGTACAACCCTATTTAAATTATGCTAAAATATTTTTTCTGTTTATTTTCGACTAATGCGTGATATAAGCTCCAACGGAATTTAAATAAAATTCATAGGACTCGTCAATTGGTTTGTTTATGCTCGTAAATGGATATTTTAAGACCAGTATGTTTATCGAGTGTTTAGTTCGCCAGTAGGATTGGCCGTGAGCGGCAGTTTTCCGCGAGTGTTAAGATATGTACCGATAAACACATTCCGATATGGCGTTCGTAATCATATCGTTTTGGTGGGATTTGTTATTGTGTTTTGCGAGTGTATCCGCACTGATTTACTTATGGATGCGCAAAAGGTATTCGTATTGGAAGAATCTGGGAGTGCCTGGACCGGCTCCACAATTATTTGTTGGAAACACCAAAGAAATGTTGACGATGAGCCGACACTTCGGATTGATGTTCACGGATTTCTATAACCAATACAAGCACTCGCCGTACATTGGGATTTACCAGGTCTTTCAACCGACCCTTGTTGTCAACGATTTGGACTTGATCAAATCTATATTCGTCAAGGATTTTGTCCATTTTTTCGATCGAAATATGTCATTGAACTACGAAGTCGATCCACTGAATGGGCACTTGTTTAATTTGAAAGGCGACAGATGGAAGAAGCTGAGGGAGAAGCTTACGCCAACGTTTACTACCAGCAAGATGAAGCAAATGTTTGAATCAGTGGAATCGTGCTCCCGCGTCATGATGAACTATCTAGAAAAAGAAGACCCCGATCTAGTCGATGTCAAACACTTGCTGAACAAAATGAACACTGACGTGATCGGATGCTGTGCCTTTGGAATCGAATGCGATAGCTTTTCGAATCCTAATTCCGAGTTCATTAAAATGGGCAAGAGGGTTTTTTCGGCGCCATCGTACCGCGCCACAATAATCTTGATTATGTTCATGTTATCACCGAAGTTATTTCTGAAATTAAACATCCCTATAACAGATCATGATATCACTGATTTCTTTTGTAATCTCGTCAAGAACACGGTGGAGCACAGAGAGAAAAATAAGATAAAGCGTAACGATTTCTTGCAATTGTTGATTGAATTGAAGAACGACGGAACACTCGACGATAATAAATCAGGTGATTATTGATAATACATTTTTTTATATCACGATGACCTGAAAAATTATTTAAGTTATTTGTGGGACAATTGTTATGCTATGAATTTTGACGATTTTTTTTTATTTCTGTCGTTATCAATAGTGTTTTTATGTGCCTTGCATAATATATGATATATTTTATTATCCGATCCAACACGGTGGCTCGAAACCAACTGCATCGATCGAAGGGGGGTCTATTTATAATGAAAATAGATCCCCAAGCATTTCAATTCATCAATATATTGACTTAAAATGCTCAAAAATTGATTATTCTAATAATAAAAATAGTTATTTATGATATACGATAGCCGGTAGACCGACCGCCAAATTCTCATAGCACGTATTACTAGTTTACGGTCACTGGCACTTGGCACAACGTACCGAATGCGAGCGAAGAAAAACAACGCGCGCGTGGCAACAGAAGCGAATAATGTTGTTTTTATTATTTTTCGCAATTGCTGACTATCAAGATCAATCATTATTCTATATAATTTTTTAGGCAAGATTTATATTAAAGGAGTTCTTCGAGTAAAATTAAAAACTTGGGGTTGCAAATAGAACCCATCGGCACAGCTAGGTTAATGGTTTTAATAAACTGTATTATTTAATCAGTTTTTCAACGATATCGATTTAAACAAAAATATCTACACCGGTCGGCTTTTTGAGACTAACGCTTTCGATTCTATTTTCCTTATCACTGAAAATGATTTGTAACGAATTTATTAAACCATTATTTTTTTAACCTTTTACAATCCGTGGCCCAGGCGTATTGGGTTAATTTCTTAGCATAAAACAGATTAAACCAAGGTTTTATTTTATCTAATTCAAAAAAAATACTTTTTTAATCGGATATCAGATCAAACCCTATAGATGCTTATTATTCATTTTGACAATGAATATCTCTTTTAATGAATTTGTAAAAAATATAATGAGAGTAACTCATAGTTTCGACTAAAAGTGGACAGAGTGGAAAGGGTTTATGATAGATTTGGGAAATTTATTAAACAAATGGACTTAAGCCAACACCAAATTTGTCGTTAGAATCATTTAAATTTGGTTTAATCAATTCAAAAATGATCACACATATATGATTTTCGAAACGGCTAGTGAAAGCTATAAAGCTGAAAAAAATCCAAGAATTCAATGAAATTTTGAAACGGGGAAATTATTCTCTAAATTTAATATTTAATATAGAACTCGCTATATTTTTCAAAAGTGGCATAATTATATTAATTAGGTTTATTTCATCGATACGTATTTAAATATCTTGTATAATTAAAAAAAAATATCGTGAATAAAACAAACAAGTTTATTAATGACTCTTTAATAACTATGTAAATATTGTTTTATCTGATTATATTCAAATGATGAAGTCATGCATCAGCTCCAGCAGTATATAAAATAAATGTACGGCATTTTTTGATTGGTTCGCTTATGCGCGTAATTGGTTATATTAGGACCAGTCTATTTGTCGAGTGGTTAGTTCGCGGCTTGACTCGGCCGTGAGGAGTAGTTTTCCGTGAGAGCTGAATAAAATATGTGCCGATAAACGCATAACAATATGGCTTTCGTAATCGTATCATTTTGGTGGGATTTGTTATTGTGTTTTGCGACCGTATCTGCGCTATTTTACTTATGGATGCGTCAAAATTATTTGTACTGGAAGAGGCTGGGAGTACCCGGACCGGCTCCACAATTGTTTTTCGGAAACACCAAAGACAGGTTGTTGTTGAGACGACACTACGGAATGATATACACGGACTTCTATAACCAATATAAGCACACGCCGTACATTGGGATCTACCGGGTGTTTCAACCTATGCTAGTTGTCAACGACTTGGACATGATTAAATCGATATTCGTAAAAGATTTTGCTCATTTCGTTGATCGAAATATGACATTGAACTACGAAGTCGATCCACTGAATGGGCACTTGTTTAATTTGAAAGGCGAGAGATGGAAGAAGCTGAGGGAGAAGCTCACGCCGACGTTTACTACAGCCAAGATGAAGCAAATGTTTCAATCGGTGGAATCGTGCTCCCACGTCATGATGAACTATCTAGAAAAAAAAGACCCCGATCTAATCGACGCCAAAGACTTGCTGAATAAAATGAACACTGACGTGATCGGATGCTGCGCCTTTGGCATCGAATGCGATAGCTTTACGAATCCTGATTCTGAGTTCATAAAAATGGGCAAGAGGATTTTCTCGTCGCCATCGTACCGCTCCACAATTGTTATCCTTATGTTCATATTTTCACCGAAGTTGTTTATGAAATTAAACATCCCTTTGATGGATAAGGATATCACCGATTTTTTTTGTAATCTCGTCAAGAACACGGTGGAGCACAGAGAGAAAAATAAGATAAAGCGTAACGATTTCTTGCAATTGTTGATTGAATTAAAGAACGATGGAACACTCGACGATAATAAATCAGGTGATTATTGATGGAATATTTTTTCTTTATTTTATGCCAAGTTAATGATAATGATTCAGTGATTATTTTATAATGCTGGGTTTTCACTACATTTTTCCTGCTGCTGAAATGGTGGATATTCTATAATTAATATCTTATGTAATATCAATGACGTCAACTATAATTATTTGTACAACAGTATGACAAAATAATCCAACGTCGCGCAAATATGTTTAATCTTTCCACTGCAGCATAGCTAAACACGAATCTGCATCTGTTTGCGGCGCTGTTTTTCACCGAATTATTTTGCAAAAGTGTGAATTAAGATATATTCTTACATCTTCATTGAAAACATAAATTAGGTTCGTTCTATTTTCGTAATAATAAATCGAACAAAGATTGAAGCTCTAAAAACGATAAGCGCGGGCGGATGATCCTCACCGATAGAGACATGGTTGTGATACGGCACACAGACACGCAGTGGCCTTCAGTGTCTGACGCCTGTGTGCAGAATCTCAATTAGCATCACTTATGTATTACTTAGTGTCGATTTTAAGAAATGTTATTCATTTTAATTAACTTTATATTTTATTTTTTTTCCTCTTGGGGTCCTTTATTATCCGGCGCCTGTGTGCGCCGCACAATCTGTTCATATGGACGGCGCGCCCCTGCAGAAACGATCAAATAATTCTCAACTACAAGTTAAATTCGCGTAAATTAATGTCAATCGCGACGCTCTGTATCTCGATTCGCGTGCACATGAATGTCTATTACGCCGCGTTAATAGGGTTAAGCTTGTTATAATTATCTATTATATAATATAATATACAGCATACAAATAATACATCCAAAGGTATAAAGTTACATGAGAGGTTATCAAACAATAAATTGACGCCGTCTGTGTTTACATAATAATATGATAATTACGGCAAAAAGTCAATAATTTTTTTAGTCACGTTAATAATTTATTTAGGATGATTAATCTGATACATATTTAAATATGGCACCTCATATACATTTTTGCAAAAAAGAAACATCTTTGTTTGTGTCAACCATATGATTTATATTAACATATTTTTTTATTATTTATTTATTTTGCATTTGCAAATTTATTTCGTGTACGCGACATAATTATGTAAATTTCTATAGCGTTAAAGGGATAAATCGTGCATCAGCACCAGCGGTACAGAAAATAATTCACAAGGATTCGTTTATGCTCGTATATGGGTATTTTAAGACCGGTTTGTTTATAGTGTGGTTAGTTCGTAGGGGAGCTCGGCCGCGAGCGTTGGTTCTCCACCAGTATCAATGGGGATGTGTACCGATAAACACATTCCAACATGGCGTTCGTAATCTTATCGTTCTGGTGGGATGTATTACTGTGTTTTGCGTCCGTATCCGGATTGTTTTATTTATGGATGCGCAAAAGGTATTCGTATTGGAAGCAGCTGGGAGTACCTGGACCGGCTCCAAATTTATTTATTGGAAACACAAAAGAACTGTTGACGAAGAGCACACAATTCGGATTGATATTCACGGGTTTTTATAACCAAGAGAAGGGTACGCCGTACGTGGGGATCTATCAGTTGTTTCAACCGACGCTCGTTGTCAACGACTTGGACTTGATAAAATCGTTGCTCGTCAAGGATTTTGCTCATTTCGTCGATCGAAACATGGAATTGAACTACGACATCGATCCTCTGATCGGACACATGTTTAATTTGAAAGGCGAGAGGTGGAAGAAGTTGAGGAAGAAGCTCACGCCTACGTTTACTACCGCCAAGATGAAGCAAATGTTTTATTCGGTGGAATCGTGCTCTCGCGTCATGATGAATTACATAGAAAAAGAAGAGCCCGATCTGATCGACGCCAAAGACCTACTGAATAAATTGAACATTGACGTGATCGGATGCTGCGCCTTTGGCATCGAATGCGATAGCTTTGCGAATCCGAATTCCGATTTCATAAAAATGGGCAAGAGGGTCCTCTCGGCGCCATCTCTTCGCGCCACTATTTTGATGGCCATGTTAATGTTTGCACCGCATTTATTTTTTAAATTGAACATCCCTCTGATAGATAAGGATCTTAGCGATTTTTTTTGTAATCTCGTCAAGAACACGGTGGAGCACAGGGAGAAAAATAAAAAAATCGTAACGATTTCTTGCAATTGTTGATTCAATTGAAGAACGATGGAACACTCGACGACAATAGATTAGGTGAATGTAAATTTATTTTATGACATTTAATTTAATGATGTAAATATTTACGTCTTTTGTTTCGTAATTGGTATTTTAAGTACTTGTAGGTATTCTTCGTCGAGTGTTGTCGCGTGCCGGTATTAGACGTGGTGGCGATGGCGGTTGGGCACAATCGTAGTTTCGCAGTTTCTGCGGAGCTATGAGAAGCCAGGCCGCTATCCAGGCCAATTCGGTGACGTGTGTGCTACAGGAGGTGCTCGTAGCACCCGATCAGACCGTGAATTAAATACGAATTGGCCATAACCTCGTCTGATTATAAATGTTACAATCCGCTCGTGACAGCTCGATTCCCGGGCTTTGGCTGGCGACCTGACCCGTATACGACGAGCCTAGATAACCTAGAGAACGTCTGTCTACAGTCATGACATCATGACTGAGACGGAGGTGTCCTCCAGGTGGCAAAGACCCGCCCCAGGGTTATAAAGCCACTGTTTAGTTTAGTTTAGTTAGGTATTCTTAGTCTAATTATTCTAATTTGTTTTTGGGTGTTTGCGCTGTCCATATTTTATGTAGTATTTCTATTTTAAGAATGCTATGAATGAATGACATTTTCCACTAGTTTTAGGTACCATTTTGAAACCGTTTCATTTGCTGAGGAATTCTTTATTTCTGTCGTTACCGATAGATTTTTTTTGTGATTCGCATAATATATAACGTATTCAGTAAGTACTCCAAGTACGTGATTAATTGGTTCCAAAGGTTTTCGCTTAAGTCGAGGAAAGCACAAAATTTAGCATTTTTTGCAAAAAAATATATTGAAAGTAATATATATGTATTATATATATCATCATCATCATCATCATTTGCCAGCCACAAGGCTCTCACTCGCTGAGGGCATGGGCCTTACCAAACTCTCGCATGGTAGTTGAGGCCAAAGGAACCTGAGTCTCACACGTGACGTGAGGTCTCCCCTTTCGTGTCTATACCGCGGGGACCCGAGCCGTCTTGGTATGCGGTTTTTTGTAAAAAGTTACCCTTCTCTTGGTCATTGCTGGCATTGGACGTACATCTTCTACCATGTTGGTATCGGATATATTATTTATTGCACATATTTATTGGACATATTGCACATAACCGAATCTACATACAGATATTTATGGACGAACTACTTCAAGTATCGCTCTAGTGTTAATTGTTTTTTAGCCCTTTACTTTTGTTCATAAATTAAAGTGTAGCATTCAATAACATTACTCACTGCTTTTGTAACTTTAGGAGATCGTTCAAGATCAGGGTCTTGATTTTCGAGACCAGTGAATCCATCATCGCAGTTTCAAATTGCTTGGGTTAAACAATTAATTCATCTTCTTCTGGAAAAAAATATTCTTTTCGCCCATCCTCAAGTTCCATCAATACATCGTTATTTATTTCCGCTGAAAGATTGTTCAAACTAACGAAATCCTCTTCCTAAAGATTTAAATTTAGTTCTTTTCATTGTCTGTTTCTTGTCATTTAAACAAGATCTTCAAAAACTACGTCAACTTCTTCAGTTGGTGTACTACTCTGCTCAACCAATCGGGGGATGGTTGAGGAGAGTATTCACTCTATTCATCACCCATATTTTGAGTAGCATTATAAATGTTGTACTCTATCCAAAATTGGGTTAACGATTTTTCGTTCTGGCCATCAACAGCTCCAACTGTTTGCCTAAGTATATTTCGTGGGTAATATTTTTAAATGTATGTATTAATCCAAGATCCATTGGTTGTATTCGAAGGAAGAAATATTATTTTAACACTTTATGAGCCGCAAGGTTTTAAATCAAACCTAGCCTGGGGGCCGCTGATTTCATGTAATGATAATCCAAGCTAACATGGACGTGTAACCATCTGTGGTCAAATAGTAGAATTACATTGTGCATCGTTTTTAGAAAAAAATGCCAAGTGGGGGTATGGCTCTCAAGCCAGAAGGCGTGAACGGCTCATAAACGCTTGGCTACAAAATCACGCCTTTTGGCGTGAACGGCTCATAAAGTGTTATTATAATAAATGAAAACCGAATAAATAAATTATAAAAAATCTTAATATTATTCGTACGTATGTATTATAATTAAGAAAAAAAAATACAAATGATACTTCTAAAGCGGCATAAAAACTTTGGCATTGCTTCTTTGACATTGATTTGCATATATTTGCAGATTTAGACGACACAGCAACTGGTTTTGTATCCTTGCATTATCTGTGGTAATAATGGCGAAATATTTTACAGAAAATATATATATGTATTCAAATATAATAAAATAAGAAGCCACAAACGATCTATGAGCTAACCTAATAATAAAATAACTAGTGGCGACCTCTGTGTATATTTCGCTCATATTTTATTTAAAATATATAAAAATAGGCTGAGGTAACAATACTAAATAATATTAACTATAATAATAATTATATTAAATAATATTATTATAATAAAATAAAGATGTGTACTATATAATAGATAACTCATTTATGCTCGTAAATGAGTATTTAAAGACCAACTTGTTAATCGAATATTTAGTTTAGTGTTTGTCTTTACAAGTGCAGTAGGTAGTTGTGCGCGTGTGCTTATTATGATATGACCCCCTAAACATTTTCCGATATGGTGTTCTTAATCGTATCGTTTTGGTGGGATTTGTTATTGTGTTTGGCGATCGTATCCGCGTTGATTTACTTATGGATGCGCAAAAAGTATTCATATTGGAAGAGGCTGGGAGTGCACGGACCTACTCCAAAATTGTTTGTCGGAAACACCAAAGAAATGTTGACGATGAGCCGACAATTCGGAATGCTATTCTCGGATTTTTATAACGAATACAAGCAAGCGCGGTACATGGGGGTCTATCAGATGTTTCAACCTGTGCTCGTTGTCAACGACTTGGACATGATTAAATCGATGTTCATTAAGGATTTTGCTCATTTCGTCGATCGAAATATAGCATTTAATCACGACGTGGATCCGCTGATGGGACATTTGTTTAATTTGAAAGGCGAGAGATGGAAGAAGTTGAGGGAGAAGCTTACGCCGACTTTTACTACCGCCAAGATGAAGCAAATGTTTGATTCGGTGGAATCGTGCTCTCGCGTCATGATGAACCACCTAGAAAAGGAAGATCCCGATCTAGTTGACGTCAAAGAGATGCTAAACAAAATGAACACTGACGTGATCGGATGCTGCGCCTTCGGCATCGAATGCGATAGCTTTGCGAATCCTAATTCCGAGTTCATAAGAATGGGCAAGAAAGTCTTCTCGGCACAAACTTATCGCGCTATGTTTTTGGGGGCCATTTTCATGGTTGCACCCCATATTTTGATAAAATTAAACATCCCCTTGATTGAAAGCGATATTACCAATTTTTTTTGTAATCTTGTCAAAAACACGGTGGAGCACAGAGAGAAAAATAAGATAAAGCGTAACGATTTCTTGCAATTGTTGATTCAATTGAAGAACGATGGAACACTCGACGGCAAAAAATCCGGTGATTAATACATTTTTTTTTTATCAAGTTGACCTGATTAGAAAAATATGATGTAATTATTTACATTCTTTGTGTCGCAATTGGTCATGAAATATTGAATTGTGATGAATCCGTACTCCATTTTATAATACGAGATTTTCACGCAAAATTTGCCCTTTCTTTCTTCGTTAAATCTTTCCTTTTTGCTAGCTCGCATCTTTTATCTGACGTATATTTTTCATTTTGCGCAATTTATAAAAATAGTTATGTAGGTAGTTTGCCTGTTAGGATGCCTATCCTTTGTAGAATAAATAATTATAAACAAATGTATAAATTTCGAACCAACTAAAATAATATTAACCTAGACGTGCCTGTTTTGGGACGATATTTTGGTTTTTCTCAAAAATAAATATTTATTCATCACATTATACAGTTGTATCAGAGCTTTCTTCAATTTTCGAAGCATTTCTGGGACTTAATCCTTCAGCGATTCCGTCTGTATTTCCTTAAAGTTAGCAAAATGTCGTCATTTCGTGATTTTTTCTTCGTTTTCGCGACAAGCTAAATTCATAAAGAAACATTTTCAGCGAATACGGAGGCTGAGGCATTATAACAATGACGCTCTTGCCCAAAATACTTTTTTAACTGCCAACAATAAAGTAAGCATCAAGATACGTCAGGGTCAAGTCAGGGAAAATATCGATTTTTTTTTCTAACCTCGTAATGTATTATTTATGACTCAACGTTTGACTTTCTTTGTTCCTGAAATTAAACAAAAAATATCAAAATTCTGTTGGGAGGTCCATATATCGAAGTTGATTTACACCTAGCTGTGCCGATGGGGCCTATTGGGGACCTCGAGTTTTTTATTTTTCTCGAATAACTCTTTTAATATAAATCCTACATGTCACAAACTTTTGTATTTGTCCAAAAAAGTCTAAAGAATAAATATAAATAATCATATACCTTTATTGTCTACAATTGCGTAAAGTATCATTAGCATGGACGCGATCTTTTTTATAGCTTCGTATCAGATGCGAGCGAGAAAAAACATTGTGCTAAAAGAAGTGGTAAAACCACATGCGATGAGTCGGGAGAGCAAAGGCGGAACATCGTTGAGTTCGCACGTCACTTACGCGTCATATTGATTAGTAAAATAATCAAAATTATGAGGCATATCATAAAAAACTATTTTTATTCTTAGATTAATCCATTTTTAAAACAAATGTCAAGGAATTGTCGAAGAATTATTCAAAATCTTGATTTGAACTCCTCATCGGCCAGAGACGTTGTTTTCGAGCCGCTGCGACGGATCAGTTAAGATAAAATAAAAAAATCTCTGATATCAATCGTTAATAAAGTAAGTTTCTTAATAAAATGGGGTCTATTTATAATGAAAAATAGATCCAAAACATTTCAAATCAAGATATTGACGTTTGATTCTAAGAATAAAAATAGTAGTTGATGATATCTTTCCTAATTTGGTCGATATTTTGGATTTTTTAACTAAAAAAATATGATGCCTAAATGACAACGCTCTCGGCGATGTCTCGACGCAAACTGAGTCCTCGCCGCTGTCAATCGCGCGGTTTCACTCGCACTCGGCACATCGTATCGGATGCGAGCGAGAATAAATATCGCGCCCATGGCAACAGAAGCGAATATTGTTGTTTTTATATTTTTTTTCGCAATTGCAGACAATAAAGGACAATGAGAAAATATTAAGTCGTCCCGAACATAAACCATTATTTTCGCACTTTTTTTATTTTTATTTATGGTTTATTTCTTGCGTCAAAAATATTATTTTATTATTTACACTCTATGAGCCGCAAGGTTTTACATCAAACCTAGCCTAGAGGCCGCATGGTTTTCAAGAATTTGCAAAATATTACATAAAATAAGACCTTTAGAAAAAATCCCATAATCCTTGGCAATGTATTAATCTGTGGTCAAATAGTAGAATTACATTGTGCATGGTATGTTTTGTTGATGACGAAGTGGGGGTATTATGGCTCTCATAACACGCCTGGCTACAAAATCACGCCAAAAGGCGTGAAACGGCTCATAACGCTTGGCTACAACATCACGCCTTTTGGCGTGAACGGCTCATAAGGTGTTAAGGTTTATTAAACACTTTAAACAGGTGACGAAATATTATAGGATCTTTATGAGATATTTAATTGAATCCTCTACAAAATATAGATATAATATTAGGAATCATCATAAAAATTCTCATCGTCAACATTGATAACGCACGATCATTTAAAACGACTAAGTAAAGTAAGTAGGACGGCTATTTTGCTGATTTTTTCCCGGAAATTATCACCGGAGACGAGAAATGGACCGTATACGATAATGTAAAAAAACGTTTCAACGCCCAAAACTTTCTTTCAGGATCGTATGAAACTCTTAATTTAATTGAAAAGCCATGGCGATTTGGATGGCAAATCGATTTATTATTTATGGTTGACATTTAATTCAAATGAGGATGAACAAATTTTATTTTAATGCTCGCTGCTGTCAAAATTTATTATATGTTAATAATCAAGTATTTTGTTTCCTATCGATAGTTTTCCTTAGTTTCTCGCTTGTAACCATCGCGATCACACGTCCTAACATCGTCTCGATCAAATAATTAAAACGAAAATGTTGTTTTGGAGTAATGTGGTTATGTGCGTCGTGATTTTGTTTTTAATAAGTTATATATTCATTCGGCATCGGTATTCGTATTGGCGACGTAAAGGAGTTCCAGGACCGGTTGCGACATTTCCCATTGGAAATATGAACGGTTTATTAGCGCAGAAAAAACAAATCGGCATGTACTTTTCGGATTTGTATAGCGATTATAAACATTTGGCGTACATCGGCGTTTATCAAGTATTGAAACCCACGTGGATGATCAACAGCCCGGATCTTATCAAGAAGATATGCATCACCGACTTTGCACATTTCAGCGATCACTGCGTAGAGTTCAACTTCGAAAACGATCCACTGTCGGGACACATATTCAACTTGAAGGGAGACAAGTGGAAGAAGCTGCGGACGAAAGTGACGCCGTCCTTCAACGGCATCAGGATGAAATCAATGTTCGAATCCGTCAAACGGTGCTCCGACATTATGATGTCGTATGTGGACGATAATTGCGATAGCTCGGTGAACCTTAAGGATGTCATGAACAGATTCAATATCGACGTGATCGGTTGTTGTGCATTCGGCATCGAATGCGACAGCTTTAAAAATCCCAACTCTGAGTTTAATATAAATGGACGTAGAGCTTTGTGCATGTCGCCGTTGATGATGTTGGCGTACTTCTTTCCGTCGTTGATTAAAACATTCGGCGTCTGCATGGTGCGAAAGGATGTGTCCCAGTTTTTTTTTAATCTCGTCAAAAACACAGTGGAATATAGGGAAGTCAATCAGATTGAAAAGAATGATTTTTTGCAACTTTTGATACGTTTGAAGAAGGATGCGACTCTGGACGATTGTGAAGGTGAGGTATTCATTATTTTAAATATATACCCGGATTTTAAACAGTTTAATATATTCAACTGTCAATTTAACTTAACTTTAGAAAGTGTTACTGAGCCACGACAACTTCTTTAAACGCATTTGTATTTTCCATCAGCAGATTTTTTTGTATTGGGGTTGAACGCTTAACAAAAACTCTTGTTTTTTTTTCAAATATATAATTTTATTCTACACGTGCTTCAATTTATGCGGCATTGAATTTTATGGATATAAAATAAAATGTTTTAAATAAATTATAAAATTTTTAAAAAGTAATATGAGATCCCATGGCCGTGTGAATTTTTATACCGGTTGGACTTGTTTTTCGTCTATAAAAAAAGTGTCGATTTTATTCAAATATGCCAGAAATTTATAACATTGTAGGTTGATGATTATGTATACAATATTAAAATCTCAAAAATAATTATTTATTCATCACATTATACACTTGTACCAGAGCTTTCTCCAATTTTCGAAGCATTTCTGGGACGTAATCCTTCAGCGATTCTATCTGTATTTCCTCAAAGTTAGCAAAATGTCGTCATTTCGTGATTTTTTCTAAATTTTCGCGAAAAGCTAAATTCATAAAGAAACATTTTTAGCGAATACAGAGGTTCATTTTCGGGAGACGCTAAATTCATAAGGAAACATATTCAGCGAATACGGAGGCTGAGGCATCATAACAATGACGCTCTTGCCCAAAATACTTTTTCAACCGCCAACAATAAAATAAGCATCAAGACACGTCAGGGTCAAGTCAGAAAAAATATCGATATTTTTCTAACCTTGTAATATATTATTTATGACTCAACGTTTGACATTTTTTGTGTCACAAATTGAACAAAAAATATCAAAATTCTGTTGGACGTCACCCATATCGAAGTTGATTTACACCTAGCTGTGCCTATTGGGGACCTCGAGTTTTTGATTTTTCTCGATTAACTCTTTTAATAAAAATCCTTCATGTAACAAACTTTTTGTATTTGTCTAAAAAAGTCTAAGGAATAAATATTGTAAGTAATCATTGACTTTTATCGTCAGCAATTGCGAAGAAAAAATAAAAACGACAATATTCGCTCTGTATCGGATACAATGTGCCAAGTGCGAGAAAAACATACGAGTGACACGTGCCGCGAGACATCGCCGAGAGCTTTGTTATTTACGCGTCATATTGATTGGTTAAAACATCCAAAATATCGATAAAAGTATGAAGCATATCATAAAAAAATGGATTATTCTTAGAGTAATCTATTTTATCATCGAGATATTAATGAAGAATTCATCAATAGCTTGCCTTAAAATGCTTGGGGTTCCCGAGAGACCCCTTCGGACGACGCGGTTGTTTTCGAACGACAACCACGTCGTTCGAAGTTATTTATAATAAAATGGAAAATATACTCCAGGCATTACAAGTCAAGATACTGATGAATTCTTTATCAGTACCTTTACTAATATTTTTATGATAGATTATTCCAAGAAATACATCATAATTTGGTCGATATTTTGGTTGACGCGTAAATGGCACGCACACTCGGCGATATCCTAGCGCAAGCTGAGGATATCCCGCCGACTGAATACTCGCTAGTATGTTGCACTTGCACTTAGCACATCGTACCGAATGCGAGCGAGAAAAAACATCGCGCACATGGCAAAAACAAGCGAATATTGTTGTTTTTATAGTTTTTTCACAATTTCAGACAATAAAGCACAATGATTATTTATAATATTTATTCTTTAGACTTTTTTAAGACAAATACAAAAAGTTTCTGACATGTAGGATTTATATTAAAATAGTTATTCGCTATTTAATTAAAAAAACATGACCAAAACTTTTATTAATTGTATTATTTTACGCTTAATGATGAAGATAATGTCATCTAAAAAATAATATTATATATTAATAGTAATTCCGTTGGATATGTTAATACTAAAGCTTTATTTTTCATAGTACAGTGGACCCCCCAACTTGAACGGTCGTATTCACGCCGGCGGTCGACGGTCAACGAATTAATACAAGGCCGACTATTCATTTGACACGGGTTCGGTCAAACGTTGGCAAGCATCTGTGTATCCGACACGTGCCAGGCTTTACCCCCAATAACACGACTCCAACTTACACGGTCCCGATTTTAGTGTTAGTGGGGGTTCAACTGTAATACCACATTATAGACTTATTTTAGTCATTATAGTGACTTTTTAATGGCGTTTCTACCCACGTCGATGAATACCAATTTACACGTGTTTTAACTTGCCCGCAAGTGACCTTTTCTGCTTGAAAAGTTCAATTGTTTAGTCTGAAAGGCGAGAGTTGAAAGAATTTGTTATGCAGACCGGCGCCAACGTTTTCGCCTAATAAAATATTTTTAAATAATTCGACGCGGTGGCCGAATTCGCTAATGAAATAGTTATTATTTAGAGAAAGAGGCGAAAAAAAGCGATGACGTCAATGAAATATTGGCGAATTTCAGCTGAAAATGCAAGCGCTTTAAATATCCTGAATAACAATTAAGGAAAATGAATTGCATTATCATAAATGTGGAAGACTTTTGTTATGCAAACATATAGGATTAGCGGATTCAAACGTTTAATGATGATTAAAAAAAAACTCGATGTCTGTGTTTGCCATAATGTCCGTCGGAAATGTTATTCATTGTCTGAATTGAATATTCAACAGTGTTGACCTTGACTCGGTTACGTGCTTAATACGTAACGAGCCATGATTCCGATGTTTACCCTGCTATCTATTATTTAAACAATAATGCAATAAAAAATAATCCTCATCCACAGTGTACTGTGAATCCATCTATTATTCACTTATTACGTTTCGGTTACACACGGATGAATTTATCAAAAGGTTATTAGAGCTTTCAAACTCATCCTATCAATTTTCATAGACAGAAGCTTACTCTGTAGTTTGCTATAAAAAAATCCGTAAAATGGTTCAGAAGCTGTTTGGTCATTATGAAGTTCATAGAATAAATTAATAATTTTATAACGGTATATATTTTCATACCAATATATATATCATCATTTGCCAGTCACAAGGCTCTCACTCGCTGAGGGCATGGGCCTTACCAAACTCTCGCATGGTAGTCGAGGCCAAAGAAACCTGAGTCTCACACGTGACGTGAGGGCTCCCCTTTCGTGTCCATACCGCGGGGACCCGAGCCGTCTTGGTATGCGGTTTTTTGTTTCCCATGATGAAAGGATTGCTATTGCACGACAGGGCTAATAATCACTTGCGACCGGCTACTTGAGACTCGTTTTGGGCAGATGTGCATATGTATGCATGTGTGTATCTATATAGGTGTGTGTGTGTGGTCGCTCGCTACTTGTCAGTCGTGACTTGTTATAAGCAGATAACGCCTTAGAGAAGAGAACAAACGAATACCGAGACAAACCCCCTCCTACATGCCTGGACACAGCCGAGAGGGTAAAATCCGATACCAACATGGTAGAAGATGTACGTCCAATGCCAGCAATGGCCAAGAGAGGGAAACTCTTTACAATATATTAATACATATATAATACTTCTATATTTTTTTGGAACGCAAACCCTAATTTTGTATGAACTTCAAACCTCGTTGCAAGTAGAGTAGTGTATATAAATATAATTCATACAATATGTTCCAGGATGTGTTTTGGTAGACCCCCATAGTTTTTTTTAAAAACAAATAATCCGGTCGTCTTAAAAAGTTTGGTGATCCCTATTCTAGGATGTGCTAATGTGGAATTTAGTGATTAATCTTTAGAATTGCAGTAATTGAATCTATAAATATATAAATTAGTCATATTTGATAATTGTGTAATATTCTTATCTTTTTTATCCTTATTTTTGATATTGATTTAGATAAACTCTTTTTTTACACGGTATATACGTTCCTAAGCTATCTTATTTTTTTAAAATAACGACATTTTGGTATAAAATTCGTGTAAAATTTTAATACTAACGACGCGGTCTAATGTGTTAGAACAGTGGTCTTTAATTTTTTTTTACCGCGTACCCCGTATGGCGAAAATAATAATAAATTGTACCCTCTAATTATATATATTGTAGTAAGTATTGCAGTAAGCGCTATTTTTGAATTTTGTTATTTTGCTAAATTTTTGTGCGCGCGAAAGGACATAAAGTATTTTGAAGAGATATGTACGCGTACCCCACTTTGGAGACCACTGTGTTGTGAATATAATGAAGCTTTTTGTTTGTACTTTGGAGCGTTTTTGAATATTTTTATTATCACGAAATTTGGTGATGAATGGGTTAACCCAGGGATTCCCAAAGTGTGAGCTGCGGCTCCCTGGGGAGCCGCGGTGTCCTCATAAGGGCGCCGCGAAATATTCAATTAAACTTCGGCAAATTTGTTGGAATTCCCAATTCTCTAAATTTTTGCGCCATCTTTTTGCGATCGCTTTTCTCAAGAAGGTCAAAAAATTAAAAAAAAATCTTATCTATTAAGGGAGCCGCGGAAAAATCTGACGTATTTAAGGGAGCCGTAAACCGAAAGAGATTGGGAACCTCTGGGTTAACCCATCCGTCACGGTGTCTCTAAAACAACCGCGTCCTCCGAAGGGGGTATCACAGATACTCCAAGTATTTCAAGTCAACTTATCGATGAAGAATTAATCAATATCTTGACTTAAAATGCTAAAAAATGAATGATTCTATGAATAAAAATAGTTGTCCATTGTTTCATAATGTGGTCGATATTACGGATTTTTTAACTAATCAATATGGTGCGTAAATGACAACGCTCTTTGCAATGTCTCTCAACAGACTGAGCTTTTGCAAAACGTATCACTCGCACTTGGCACATCGTCGTACCGGATGCGAGCGAGAAAAACATCACGCCTGTGGCAACGGAAGCGAATATTTTTGTTTTTATCTTTTTATTATAATATATATTTAATTGTAGACAATAAATGACGAAGATTATTTATAATATTTATTCTTTAGACTTTTTCGGGACATATAGGATTTATGTTAAAAAAATCATTAACGAAAAATCCAAAGTGTGGGGTCCCAAATAAGCTAAGTTAAAAAAGCTCATGCATCTCATTTACATTATATTTATACTTAATCGATATAATTTATGGCCTAACTTTTTGGAAATAGGCCGAATTAAAACTTTTATAAAACATGGTTTGAACATGATCCTTTGGATATTTATATAGAAGGCTTGTATGAAATTCCAAGGTTCATTAGAAGTAGAGTCACTGGGATTGATCATAATTTTTAATATCCACAACAGCTGTTTTTATAGCTCCGAATGTTGGGCAACGTCATAAATAAAAGAGAACAATTACGATATGACATTGCTAAGAATGTATGCATTATAAATAAAACTAAGAATCGTACCAATAAGAAAATATTTAAAAAAAAAAGATATATCAGATCAAAGCGAAAAACATTTTTTTGTATTGCTGCAACTATCAAGTATCTAACCAACAACAAAAAAATGAAAAAAATTACGTTTTTGTCGTGAAATCTACGACCCCCGTAGTCAAAGAGTTTTTGACCGGATTTTGGTTTTTAATTTTTGATTAAATAATACTTCTTTTAACATCTTCATTAACAATAATTTTGGCACGTTTGGAATACAGATTTGAGTATTTAGTTACATAAACGATTTTCTTTGTCGTTGAAAAAACGTCGTCATAAGATTTTTTTTTTATCTTTAGAATTATAAACATTTCGCAAGGAGATACGTCCGGCGAATACGAATGCTGAAGAATTTCTTGTATTTATTGTTAAAAAACATAGTTTCCATTTTTTTTCATGAATAAATAATTATCGAGCTGATATCGATACAAATTTCACGGACAAATGTCATGTCAAAATGTCACAAACAAGTGTACTAACATAAAAACTAATATTATGCATATTTTTTCATGAAAACCTGTACTTCTCTTGATTTAAGTACGCGGGATTATTCCAGAATATCTCAGTAGCCTTGAATGCCAAAATTTTCCAAGATTTGAAATGTAAATAGCGGTTCAAATTTTTCGCAAATCATCGTTTACGTATCTACGTGTGATTTTTAAATGCAAACATTGTCAAACTGTTATATAACACTCATCACGCGACAATAATGATGCCCTTGAACGAACCAATTTTTTAAATTAAATATATAACTCATCGGTACATTTATATTTTATATATAATTACATTATAGATAGTATTGGCAATATTCCTTAATTATCGAAAGATAATCGAATGCTTTGCAATTCGTATTATTGATTTGTTATAACTGATAACTTATCTAGTGATAAAAAATTAATAAAAAATGTTACATATTGAGAAACATTGTATGATACAGATGGTGTGTTATATAAAAATACTCCATCAGTATTCGCGTACACGTTGAGCGTGAAGGTTATAGTAAATTGAACGGTTAATTTACGCGGTGCTTCGTCTTAGAAATGATCATATAAATAATCTCGAGTGATAAAAACATTTTTTGTGTTATCTGATTGTGCTCGCAAAATGGCTATATTTTTCTCGTCGTCGTTGTATGACTTTTTATTTTTAATTTTGACGCTGATTGGCCTTGTTTATTATGCGTTTAAACGACGATTCTCTTACTGGAAGCGGAAGGGAGTTCATAGCCCCACTCCCGGGATACCGTTCGGGAATACTAGAGAACTTATTCTCGGAATAGAGCATATAGGAATAAACTTTTCTAATATTTACAATGCGGCAAAGTCGAAGCCGTATCTCGGCGTATTTATGTTGCATACGCCAACGCTAGTCGTGAACGATCTCGACTTCATCAAGAACATTTTGACGAAAGATTTCTTGCATTTTTCTGACCACGGATTGCCGTTCAACGAAGAAGTGGAGCCGTTGACCGGTCATCTCTTCAATGTCGGCGGCGAAAAATGGAAAAAGCTCAGGAACAAGCTCACGCCGACGTTCACGTCCAGCAAGATGAAGAGCATGTTCGATGTGGTCGCAGCTTGCGCCACTGAAATGGAGGATTATCTAGAGAATTATGTTATCAATAACGAGGTCGAAGATATGAAAGAAGTGCTGGCTAAGTTCGGCAACGACGTCATAGCCAGCTGCGCTTTCGGCATCGAATGCAAGAGCTTTAAGAACCCCGACGAAATCTTTCGCAAGATGGGAAAACGCATATTCGAACCGTCGACTATGGAACAGATTTTGGGTTTCATCGATTTTTTCATTCCTAATTCGATTACCAAGTTCAAAGTCATGGTACTGGGCAACGATATTGAACAATTTTTCTATCAAATCGTCGAGAAGACGGTACAGCACAGGGAGATGAGCGGTATCGTCCGCAATGATTTTATGCAACTGTTGATTCAGTTGAAAAACCAAGGCTTCATATCCGAAGGTAATGTTTGGAATGTAAACACGTATGCGTATTTTATGGTTATACAAGTCATGTTATTACATGTTACATCATTATTTTGCATTTTTTATTGCGAACATAAACACGTGTACAGATGAATAATATGATTAACGTTTTGTTTTTGTTTATTTTTTCAGATAAATCCGAAGCTGTGCCTGATGATGGAACCAGATTGACGATGATGCAATTAGCAGCTCAAGTGTTTGTATTCTTCATTGCCGGATTCGAGACGTCTTCGACTACCGCCAGCTTCGCGTTGTATGAATTGGCGTTGAATCCTGATGTTCAAGAGACATTGGCCGCTGAAATTGACGACATTTTGGAGAAACACGACGGCAAAGTGACTTATGATTCTTTAGGCGAAATGGTGTACCTCACCAAAGTCATTGAAGGTAAATAATTTCAGAATAATATGAATTTATATTAGATAAAGCGGAAAGAAATGACATTTCTTTTATTGCGACAAACATTTTTTTATATCTCAAAGTAAATTCTCCGTCGACTTAAAAAGTGATAATCCGAAGGTGCAACATCAGTTGAATATGGTGGATGTTGCAGATCTTGGTCCTCTTGATTTGTCCTACGTAATTATTACTGCTTGTGGTCTTCCATTACCATTCAGAAGAAGGTATCTTTGATTACATATTTCCTAAAACTGATTGGGTTTTAAGCAGTACTTCGTTTAATCTCCTAATTAGGCACAATACAACTATACTGAAACAGTCTGATCAGGTTTTTGTAATTCAAGCGAGTTATTCCCAAAACATTTCGAGTAATATAAAACGAAAAACATTTTTAGTCAATGATGGCTATGGTGTAGACACAGATTATGCCTTTTATTCGAATTGATAAAGAAGACCCGCTTCTCATCTGGATAGATGGATGTTTATTCGTTTATCCAAGACCGTTGGAAACGGTCTTTACATGGAAAACTGAAGTCTTGTGACAATTCTTTGACAGTTATGCGGATCGGATTCCACTAAAGAGTGTCATCATCCATTTTAGAAAGTCTTTCTGGTTTTGGTTTGTCATTAAATCCACTTTTACCACTTTTTAACTTTTGGAACCATCTATATCTAGCACTGTCGAGGATTAAAAATGTCTCCATAAATATCGCACATTGTCTAAATAGCTTTATTTTCGTATAATCCTTTAAATAAAATAAAACAAATGTATCTTTTAAATATCTTATCTCTATTATCTACGCGTCAGACAATGATTCCGCTTAATTGGGACAAATCGGGCCCAAAAATTGTCTAAATTAAGCGTTTAGCACAAATAAGCGATGCTTGGGGTAAAATATTATTTATATACTATACAATTCTAAATTTAAAAAATATATTGGAGTATGAATATGAAGAAATTAAAAGATCAAAATTACAAACAAACAAGGTATTTTTTTGGAAATCCAATTATTTGTTGAATAAAACGTGGTTACGTCATTTATCCCCTTTATAAATATATTCTCAATCTCTTTCGTTTCTATTGGTAAACCAACATTGCCGATGGAAGAAGCGCTCGTCGTATTCTCTGCTAATGTTTATATAGTTTTATTTTAATAAATATGGAAGAACATCGTAATTGCATTCGCAAACCACGTTATTCCACAAAATATCGACACAGTAAAAAAAGTGTATTTTTTTTGGATACTGTGAAATACTACTTATGTTAGTTATCACCTTATTTGCAGCATTTTTTTTACAAACATCTAATAGAATCAAATATCAATATTTCTCTCAAAATAATTATTTAGCAATAAAACCATGTTGAATTACAAATATTTATTTAAATTTTAAATTGATTGTTCCAATTAAATGGAATCGTCTCCCAGATAACTGAAGTAAATTACTATTAGTTCCTTCCTATTTTGTGCCTCTCGGGATTGTCTCAAATAACCCGCATCTCACCAATTAAGCCAACTATTATAGAGCCCTGGCCTCATCCAATACCCTTCTCCATTTTATCTGGTCTGTCCCCTTGTCGCTTTATCTTCCGGTAGGTTTCAATGATGCAGTGTCCCTCTGTACACAGTCCAACCACCTAAGCTATGGTCTTCCTTTCCTCCAGGGAATGTCCCGTATCCTTGACACGTGACCGGTCCACCGGTGTATCCTTGTATAGTCGGTACAGCTCCTCATTGCTTTGGAAACACCATTCCCCGTCGTCGAAAATGGCTCCAAACATTCGTCTTAAAATTCTCTTCTCCGGGATATCAAGTTGTCGCTCATCTTGCTTTGTCAGAGCCCAACATGACTTTGGTTATCCTTGAGAGGAATCTCGAATAGAGATGATGTTGTAGCTCAAAGTAGCACCGGTTTGCCAGCATGATTCTGCTGTATAAATCCAAATTGGTTTTATTATTTTTTGTAATAAGTGAGCCGAGATACGTGAATTCTTGGTTGGCCTCGAAGCTGTACTCTTCGGCAATCAGGGGTTCAATGATTCGTCCTTGGCATATGGGCATGTATTTTGTCTTGGTCTCGTTGATCCTCAGCTCGATGCCGTTTGCCGCTCTCATTATTCGTTGGCATACATCCTTGAGAGCCGCCTGAGATCTGGCCACAATGTTTATGTAGTCCGCATAGGCAAAAAGCCGATTTATTAATAATGATGCCAGATGTTTCCACGCTAGAAGAGTCTTTGGTCCATAGTTCAGAAGCATTTAAAATGAATAAATAAAGTAAAACTTATTGATAAGTAATGGTACAGATATTGTTGAAAATTATGATTTATTTGTATTAATGTTGATTGTAATAATTTCAGAAACTTTAAGGAAATATCCCCCCCTTCCGGTATTGTTCAGAATTTGCACTAAGGATTACATCATCCCCGGCACTGAAATTAAAATCGAAAAGGATACCCCCGTGATGATCCCCGTGTACGGTATACAGAGAGACCCCGAATTCTATCCGAATCCGAACAAATTTGATCCTGAACGATTCAGCCCTGAAGGTAAAGCGTCGAGACATCACTTTTCATATCTACCATTCGGCGAAGGACCCCGCATCTGCATAGGTATTATTATAAATATATTAAAATTTTATTAATAATATATTTTTATTATATTCATGTATTTTTTTTAGGGAGTCGTTTTGGAATGATGCAAACTAAATTAGGATTGGCCACACTGTTGTCAAAATATGAGGTTTCCGTTTGCGATAAGACCCTGATACCCATGGAATACGATAAGAGGTCTTTCGTTCTGACTAGCAACGGCGGCGTATGGTTGAAACTCAAAAAGAGAGTTAAATAATTTTTGCTTTATATGTTTGACGAATTCATGAATTTTATGTGTGTGATAATTTTTAGTATTGACTTCTCTTAAAGTATACATAATATACTACTGGAATTGTGAGATAAATTGCATTTTATTAATTCATTATTATTGCTTTTTAATTGTAATTATTTTTTTTGTTGTTGTGTAATATAATGAAATCATTATTAATAAACATGAACAATCTATGATAGGTTTAATGCACTTGAGATTATATGTATTCGATGAATCATCAAAAAAAACATATATATATAATCATTTGTGTGGCCATTCATTATGTATTAAATATTTTATAATTTTTTAATGATAATAACAATATATTTTAACAAAAAAAATATTTTATTATTTATTAACCCCGAATTCCCTACGTATTTTTTAAATATCATCATCATTTACCAGCCACGAGACACTCACTGCTGAGCGTATGGGCCTTGCCAGACTCTCGAATGGCAGTCATGGCCAAAGGAACTTGAGTCTCACACGTGACGTGAGGGCTCATCTTTCATGTCCATACCGCGGGGACCCAAGCCAAAAGTAATTATTAACCCTGTTGCGCAATAGCATCATGGGAAAGACCTTCTCAAAGAGAAAGAAGAGGCGCAAAGTATCGAGACTGGACCGTTTATCGGTCAACAGGTTAAGGTTTTCCTTCCCAGGGCAATACTGGTTCTGTGGTGAGAAATCCGTTAGAGACCAGACATATACAGAATGGCTCTAAAGTCACAACACCATTTTAAAATGGAATAACTTTTTCATTTCTTATTATTATTTATTATATAACTTATTCCTTCAATTTCTTTACGGATGTTGGCCTTTAATTGCTAAATGGTTCGAGGAGTGTTACGACATACTTTATACACCTAGGCCTCGTATAACACGGTTATATGGTTCCACAAAAACACCGTGTATACAAATCCATGTTATACGAGGTTTGAAATTCATATAAAATGAAATATCAAAGTTAATTTCATTTATTTTTTTAAATAAATAATCGAAACAATATACATTTACGTATTTATTAAAAAAAAAAAACAACAACATATAATAGATCAGTTATTCAACATCTCGCTATCACTTACAATTCAATATGTTCGACTATTTTTCGAGATTGGTTGTGAGTTTTCATCGTCAGAGGATTCCGGGTTATTTTTGGATTTAACCTTTAAAAATTCTGTAATAAGCAATTGTCTGCTTTTAGCGTATAAATTAGGTCAAAATCTGTTGTAATTCCCTCTTGATCTTCAAACTTCTTACCGATATAGGATCATTTTCTATAAAAAAATGTTCTAATGTATCAGCCAATCCCAAACCTTTCATTTTCTTATATGTCATTTTTTTATATTAAATTTGAATCGCTACTAGCTACTTCGCTGCAACTGCTTTCCGAGTCATTAATTGTCGTAGGCTCAGCCAACATTTTAACCAATCCTTCTTCATTCAACGATATCTTGAATATCCATATTATCAAATCCTTCTCCACCAACACCACGACAAATGTTAATTGTCTCTTGGTATTCAATTTCTATTGGTGATACAACATTTTCAGAAGGTACTACTTCCACAGGGACACAACTTTTTCCAAAAAGAATTAATGAATAATAATAATAAATAATAATTAATAATAAGATTAGGTTAGGTTAGGTTAGGTTAGGTTAGGTTAGGTTAGGTTTAGGTTAGGTTAGGTTAGGTTAGGTTAGACCGCCTTCGAGTTGACATTGAAGGCTCTTCTTCAATGCTTAGACGTACACGTTGAACGTTGTCCTGTGACCTCCCTGAGCGTGGCCTCCCACGTGGTAAATCACTCACTTTCTTCTGAATTTGAAACAGCCAGAATAAACGAAGTATATTTATTTATGTGGAGGTTTTCTGACCCAAAAATGACGAGTGTAGTCTCTTTGCGTTAGCACAATTACACATTTTTCCAGGGGTAGATCATTTTAATTTGGATTTATCATTAAGCTTCCTAGGGTTTTATAGATTAATTCAGTAGATTTATTGGTTTTAGTTTTGGTTTTTTTATTTTTCGGGGATCAACCTAATGAGGACGTTGTGAGGTAATAAATAGCAATAGTCAAGCATAACCAAAAGCGCTTATAGCGGGTGATTGTTTTAAATCGACTTATTTTTTTAATATATATGTGAAAAAAATGCTTTCATAAACTGATCAAAGCCAAACAAAAAATAGCTAAATGTTATCAAGACTATAAAAAAAGTGTGTGGTATAATCTCATAAACAAGCTTTAAATAAAAATAAACAATTTTATTAGACATTGACATTTTATGGTTCATCTCAAACTTAAACTATTTAGTCGCGAGAGAAGCCAAAAATAAATACCTAATAAAGTTCAAATATTTAAAGGTAAACAATATGAATATCAAATTAGTATTCTGCAAAGAGACCCGAGAGTCAATCCTTTAAAAATCCGGAAATCAGTCAGCCAAGGCCAAGGTCACAAAAAATATTCTTTTTATATTATTGTGAGCATACTTTTATTTACGCGGTAAATAGATATCGCAAAAAATGGAAAAATCAATAACAATAAAACAAATGCATCAACGAATTATTATGTATTTTAGGAATAAAAGATTCACAAAATAGTGAAAGAAATTTCATATTGATGTAACAATTAATTTTCCATAACTAATTAAGTACTAAAAATCAGTCTTCATTCAGTATAAAGAAATAGCTTACATTAAAACATTAACATAACCTTAAAAGCAATAAATTCAAAATGGCCGAAAAACAAGTGAATATCAATTTTTGACATTTAACATTTAATTTATCATTTAACAAAATAAATTATATAAAACCTAAACGCTTATTTTGTCTAGACTTCAATGTGGTGGGTTTGTATAGCGTGGTCCCCATTTCGGGGTTAAAGAATGATTGACTGTATACTTACAGTACTTTGGCGGCCACTTCGCCTCTCCCCGTGCCACAAAGCCCTCTAAGAAGAACACCAACGACGAAAATTCGGAATTTC
>JAGXCT010032822.1:0-13904 GCA_022495035.1 Philopotamus ludificatus
GGGTTGCAACGCCGAGGTTCTACGCATATCCGCTCTCTCTCTGGCTTATAGCGTAACATAATTGTGATAATTCTATTTTATATTTTTAGCTACATGAGAGATTTTATCTTCATCCCCCTAAAGTTGTCAAATCTTACCTTTTCTTTTTGTTCTTCTGTTATTTTTAGCTTCAGAATTATAAAGAAGTTTAATAGTAGTTATTTCTAATGAATACGGAAGCTTATTTCTTTTTGGCTGTTAATGTCATGATTCGTCAGGGTAGTGTGCTCAACAATTTTTTAAAAAAAATGTTTCTCAACTAATCGGTAGTTTTACTACTCTTTTCATTTGTTTACCCTTTTAAGGGTAAAGTTTGTCAAAAAGTTTATGAAATGTATTTTGAATTTTTTTTTTATTATTATTGAAAAGTTATGTAAACCAATGCAGTATTCGGGTAAAAATATTTTATGCAAATAAAATCGTTTTAGTTGAAGAAAAATTAGATGAAAAATATTTAAAGATTGATTTTTCTAATATTTTTCACCGTATGGTGATTTTACCATCTTTTTCCTGTGCAGAGTCCAAAAAGTACCGTTTCTGTACAGTATTTTTATTAGTTATGTTTTCACAATATAACGCTAAAAACCTTCCTGTTAATGAAACGAAACATGTATCTAAATTATAATGAGTATAGAACGTTAATTTTATTGTATAATAGTAACATATTTTGTACATATTAATTATTTTTAAAATTGACATGTACTTAAAGATGTCCTTAATTAATGAATATCATTTAAATAATCCCCGCTATAAAATCCATAGAGCATTTTATATATCTTAGTACTTTTTAATATATAGAAGGTTTACAACAGTGCTTCTCAACGATGAATGGTTTGGGGGACAATGAGCAAATTATTCATACTTAAAAAAATAGCATATGATGACTACTTTGATATTGCAACTTTTCGAATAAAAGATGGCAGCACTAGCGTAATGTACGTATCAATTTTTATTTCAGAAATTATTGTTCATAAAATTAAGATTAGTACAAATAAGGTTGAGAAGCACTGGTTTAAGCAAAGTATAAATAGGCGTATGAATGAAATTCAATATAGCATGAATAGACATAATGGAATTAAATATCTTAATGGTCTTAATTCTAAATATGCTGATATTTTTTAAAAAAAATACATAAATTGACTAAAAAATAGATGAAACTAACGTTGATTATGTCACAGATCATGTTGAGCTGTTTATAAACAATATCTTTAAAAAAAATATTTCATTGCTCATTGCCCATTCGTCACATCGGCTCGAAAACAATCGCGTCGGTCGAAGGGGGTCTCTCAGAGACCCCAAGCATTTCAAGTCAAGATATTGACGAATTCTTCATCAATATCTTAGAATAATCCATTTCAGTCATGAATAAAAGTAGTTACACATTAACCGATCCGTCACGGCGATTTGAAACCATCGGCTCTAGCCGATGGGGTCTATTTTGTATGAAAATAGACCCCAAACAATTTAATTGTTGTTTTTATTTGTTTTCAATGATTATTTATACGTATTCCTCTATTTCTATTGAATACAAAAAGTTTGGGACATTTAGGATTTATATTAATAGAGTTATTCGAGAACTTGGGGTCCTAAATAGACCCCATCGGCACGGTTAGGTTAAATGCTTTATGATTTGGTTGATATTTTGGATTTTTTTAACTAAACAGTATGACGTGTAAATGGCAACGCTTCTGGCGATGTATCGTCGTGGACTGAGCTCTCGCCGCACGTGTCACTCGCACTCGGCATATCGTACCGGATGCGAGCGAGAAAAAACATCGCTAGCGTGGCAATTGCAGCGAATATTGTTGTATTTATTTTTTCGTATATTATATTTTATTCAGACTTTAAGTTCGTTAAGTTGTAGATCTCAACAAAAAAAAATCAATCTACAAAAAAAAAGTTTTTTAACCCCTGATATATCTTTGGATCCATTTCATTGTTATGATATCAACAGGCCCGAGTGTTTGATCGATACTAAATATTCAAAGAACACATTTTTCCATAATTTGTGTCGCAATCTGCCGTATGGTCCATCTGATTGCGGCGACATCTTTATGTTGTAGAACAGTTCAAGGGGTCATCAGATAAATATTCTATTCTAACGCGGCTATCTCGCTTCTTCTCTATTAACCACACACATTATTAATTATCATTATTATTTATTAAAAAATAAATATTGAACGCGAAGAAAACAGCGCCGGCGAAGAGTCGAGGGCCAGTTGAACTAGTTCACCAGATACTGAGATTGTTTGATCAATATGTGTCTATGTATGCGTGTGCATATTATTTTATCAATTTTTTTGTGCACCGTAACATAATATTAACATTATCCATCCTATGACATTTAATACTTATTTATATTTTTCACTCGATTATTATTTATATTTAATTTAAATCAGTTGATTGGCATTGATTTTAATTTGATTGCAAACGTTTTGTTTTATGTATTATGAATGTTTTAAATAAATTACTATGCATTTTGTATATTTATTATTCTTATCGTTGTTCAGATACGATGTCGGCATAGTCCGATGCGCCGTTTACAGTATTGATTTTTTTTCAGTAAATTTCGCTTTCAGGCGTTTTATGATCTTTCATGAGAATGTACCGCCGCATAAAATAGATTTTTATTGCCATATTTTATTATAATTTCAGTCGTAAATATTCGATCGGACGCTAAACTATTGAAAATTTGGACGTAAAATATTGTTTATGCATTTTTTTGGGCTGATGCATATATAATGACGTATTTTGTTAACCGTCTTAGTACCAAAAATGGAACTTAACATTTTTTGTGTAGCAATATTAACACATTGTTGTCGGGAAACGTAGTACACCTGTCCCTCGATTAACGCGGTAGATACGTTCCACGAAAAACCGCGTTACGAAAACCGCGTTAAAAAAGATATAGAGTTCATACAAAAAATGGGGATACGTTCTAGGATGTAAAACCGCGTAAAAATGTATGGAGCTCAAATAAGATGTGGGGATACGTTCCAAAAAAAAACGCGTGTAAATAATCTATAATTCCATAACAAAAAAATATATGATTGAAATGAAAATGTGCACATATACCTACAACATAATTTTATTAATAAACAAGTAGGAGGAATTATAAACGTTTCGTAATAAGTTCACACACATCATAAAACATTTTATTTTATTCGGAAATTAGCTGCTGTTTTCTAATGCAACTATTTTTTTTTCTTCTTTATTATTGGTTCAAAGTCACTATCATTATCAGTAGAAATATTCAACATTTCTGATTCGCATAAAGAAGAACGCTCCCGGATAACTGGCGTTAGAAAATCGGTAACTAATGTCTGTCTTTTATTTTTAGTCATTTCTTTAAGAATTTCTTCATATGGAAAATAAATATTTTTTATTTCTCGTTGAATTTTTAAAGCTCGTTCAACATTAGGGTCGATATTTATCACCATATTTTCCAATTTTATAGCCAATTGGATAACTTATGTTATATTTGTAGAAGTAAATAAATTAGGTTCTTCTGATTCAGACTTACTTATAGATATGCCTTGAATTTCGACATTTTTCGACGCGCGAAGAAAAAAAAAAAAACTGTTTTTGGTTTTACAAAAACAGTTTTTTTTTTCTTTTTTACGCGTTAAAAAAAACCGCGTTAATAGAGGGACAGGTGTACTACGTTTTTTACTCTCTGGTGGTGGACGCCGGGCAACGTAATAATTCGTGTTGCGTAATAACATATTTTGTTGCTAAATCGTATATCTTACTTCAAACTACACATTTCACTCACAAATTTATATTTATTATGCTTTAGTTTAAATTTATTAATAAATTATGAAAAGAAAAAAAATTGTTTAAAAATATACATTTTTTTGTGTGCTCGAATAAACCTTGACGCAGATCCCGTTGGCTTGATTTTTTTTGACATTCAATGCGCAATAATTCTTTCAACTTGTACGGAGACATTTTGGGGTTCTTTCTACCTGACGAAGGGATGAATGGTAGGAATGTTTTGTTCATATTTCTACAAAATATTAGTGTTTATGTAAACGTATACATGTTCGGTCGTTGTCATTGAGACCATCATTTTATCATTGCTGCACAATAAGGTAAATTACATTTAAAATTTCACTAAATTCGAGGCTATTTCAAAAGTTATAGCCTTTTAAAAAATGTTAAAAAAACTCGCGCGCGAACCCAAAAATCCCCGCAAACAATGTGTTAATTATAACAACAAAAAAAGTTTAAAAATTCTGGCCGAAATATCGGCCGATTCCTCTAAATTCCTGCTTTTTACAAAATTCCTTGTCCAACCAAAGAGCATTGACCTTTATTTCGATCGGCAATGTATTATAGATTTACGAATTATTTAAATTGACCTTAGAAATATTAGAGTTTTGTAGAAAACAGGGATTTATAGGAAACGTTATAGAAGGGTTGACTGTGTTGATTTAATCACTTGTATAATTTCCGCACTTGATTAGAACTGTTTCTCATTTCCATAAGCTTTTAAATGACATCTACAAGGCTGTAGAGGCGTTGGATAAATAAAAAAACGACTTATTATACCAATTAGAAAAAAAACATAAAAACAACCAGGGCTAATGATTAAATAAATGTTTTAATTCTCTGAATTTGTTGAGAGTAAACTTATTTATTATTCTGAGCATCTAAAAAATACGTTGTACTTCGACTCTACAGTCCTGGATTTGCTTAATTTTTATCTTTATTTTAATAAATAATTCAAATAAGTAAAAATCATGAGGTAACAATGGATATTTTTAAAAATATTAAAGTATTTTCAATTTTAAATGTCTCATTATGGGAGAATGAGATCGTGGTGATAAACCACACCATTTCGACTCCTAATAGTTTTGTTCTAATTACAATATCGTTTTGTTCTAATTAAAATATCGTTTTGTTCTAATTAAAATATCGTTATGTTCTAAATACAGTATCGACTGGTTTATATTAACTTACCATATACATCATATATTTTTTATTTATTTTGAGTGATAAACTTACTCGAGGATACGTATTTATTAGTCTTTTTGGTTCTAACTAAGTGTAGTTTTTCTTTTTCATGTTCTGTTATCATTTGGTTCTGAATAACTCAATCTAACGTTCACGTTCAGTGTGAAAGTCTCTGGTATTTAGACAGAGATTGGCGTCGATGATGGCCTTGAATGCATCGACATTGGAGGTTGAAGTTGAAATACAATTTCCGGTTCGGATCATACTATTGCTATATTATACCCTTACAAATTCACGAGAGCTCTAAATTTTCAAAGAAGATTTTGTCCAAAAATTTAGCTTTACAGTAACTTCAATTTTTCGATAACATTGCTATAAAATTTTTCTCTTCTAAAAATTAAATAACGATTAATGCGAAGATTTTTTTCACAATAATTTTTAATAAAACTGTAATGTTTTACGTTGATTGGTGGTTTACCATAAAGGTTTTGGTTGAGTTGGTGGAGATAAAGCCATGGAACATTACTATAGATTAAATGTCTATGTTTACTCCACCGTGTCTAAACAAAAATTATCAAGGGATGGTAATAATTGTAATACTTATTTTTTCTTAATAATCTTAGTTATTTAAAATATTTAATGTCCCTTTCATGAGAATTAACTCGAGAGTGTATTTTTATTTTGTTCTTCGGAACGTAATATAATATTTCATTGCCGTGTAATTTTTCAATTTTCCTCGAAAGCAGTTTTCCACGTCAACCCCTCGCCCCCTCATCCTCCTCGGCACTCTTTTGTCTGGAGCGGTCGACGAATCAGAAAATCTCATCGATTTTTTAACTCCACCCCCGTGACGTGCGATTGGTTTAAAAAAATGCCGGGACGCGCATGCGCGTCGGATTGATGGCAATATATTATTTTATTACAAGGCGCGTTTATAAATTTCATCGAAGCAGAAAATCGATATGGCGTCGGAAATATCTGAAGAAATTTTTTTTCGTATCGTTTTCGCTTCGGACCTTTCGCATAACTTTCCTACCCAAGAGTATATCGTACGCCCGAGCAGGGCATGTCAACCGCGTAAATATGCATTATGAATTATTGTTCGCATCTCGTTTAGAGCAATCTTTGCAATTATAATCGAATCATCGTTTTGCTCGGGCATTGTCTGTTTGTTAAATTTTAATTGCCGCTCTGCGAAGAAAGTGAATTGCAAAATAAATATACGGCTAAGCGTTCAATGAATTATAAACAATTAAATGTTTGCTATCGTATCGCAAACAATTGTTTATGTTAAAAATGCTAATTTCCTTTCGTTTTATTTGGACACGCTTGGAAATTGTGCGCCACCTGTCTTCGGACCGCAGATCGACAATCGCGGCTCGCGGTCCAACATTTTTATGAATTATACAGAAAATACTACAGTTTATATGCGAATAAATAAAAAATGTATTATTAAATTCCCTACGCATAACGCAATGAGCTTTTATTATTTTTTTCATCTACTTATTGAGGTGTAGATCAGTGGTCGCTCGCGAACGGCATTTCGGTAACTCGCGTAAGATATTTTATTATATGTACTCAATAACAATCTAAAATTTTATTATTGGACCTCAACTAAAATTCAATGAAATTAAAGTTGCCGTTTTAAATGAATTTCTTACTAAAATAGATGAGCAGTCAGCGATGTTGCTATTTTGCGCGGCTCTGTAAAAAATGCTCAATAACTTTTTTCCTATTGAAGATAATTAGGTCAAAAAATAAGTATTATACGTATAGTATACTTATATTAGATTATTAGAATATTAGATAATAAATACAATTTTTGAGCCGTGAAAATGATGATTTATTGTATTTTAGACGATAAAAAACAAATAGATATCTTTATGTGGAATGTAGGTAATTTTAGCTTTGTAATATAGGGATGTGACGTGTTGTACCACAAATATTCCAAAAAAGTTATTTTGTTGAATGGATAAACAAAAATCTAAATTCGTTACAGTCGATGTGTAAGTACTGGAAAGTTTTCGATCCAAATAATCAATTATTTCAAGGAAAGTTTTCAACCATAAATAAATACATATGTCATATATTTTACTAAGGGGATGCAGAGCAATGAATGAAACTGTGTCCAGTCGTAAAACTTAAAAAAAAAGCCTTTTGTAGCGCAATTAGATAACACGTTTCGTGTAAACCCGCGTTAGTGCGGGACCGGGTGTTTACCGGTTACGAAAATTTCCGTGCTAACGCGGGACCGGGTCTCTGAGTGTTAAGATAAGAACTGCGCCATACACTTTTTTTCTCTCTCTCTCTCGCGCGCGCGCTCATTTGTATCGCCGCTTAGATGGAAATGCCAGTCATCAATAGATATAATACCACACTTTAACCGATCCGTCACGGCGGTTTTAAACTAACGACGTGGCCCGATGGGGTCAATTGTGGACAATAAAGGCCAATGATTATTTATAATATTTATTCTTTAGATAAATAGAAAAAGGCGTCCATTATCGTGGTGAGGAATTATTTCTTCTCTGTTGAACAAAATTTTTATTTTCTCGTTTAATCTTTCCAATTGTCGCCAGTAAACTAAAATCTGTAGTAATTTTTTCACACGGTTTTAATAATTCGTAATGAATTATTCTTTTTACATCCCACCAAATGCACAAAAGTATCTTTCGTAATATTAAACTAGGCTTAGGGTTCTAACTCGACCAGAAATCTCAATATGTCATCATCAAATTTAGAAGGTCAACCAGTTTCAGTTGCATCTTTTATATTTCTATATCCTGATATAAACCCTTGAATCCTAAATTGACATCTACGTGCTATTAGCACTTCATCATAAATGTATTTAATAGCTTTAATGACTTTGCTAATTATTAGGCTATAAAATACGTGATTTCTTTCAGGTCCCCCCAATATTAGTACTCTAAACGTATACATATTAAAATTGAATAGATAATCCTAAAAATAAATAGATATAAACGCATGTGTATATATAAAACCTGAAAACATTCAATATGGCCAGATTGTGCGGCGCACACAGGCGCATGAAGATTAGGTACGATGAGAGGCGCCAATAGGTAAAAAAAATGAAAAATAATAAATTTCAATTCATCATTCTTAATATCGAAAAAAATTCGATTAAAATTTCCTAATCCTTTTTTATTTGTTGAAGGGGGGGAGGTTCTAGGGGCTCCAAATAAAAGTTCTGCACACAGGCGCCCGACATTATCGGCGCGTCACTGCCTTAATTCATATTAATTTTAATAAAAAATATTTCAATAATTATTTAAATATACGCGGACCGCGAACCCCGCTTGAAACTCCTGAACTTGAACTGAATTCGTTTTTCATATTCTACCACTCTTGGCTATTTCACTCGGTAGCTAACCGCGTTGGTGGCCATACGCGATCGCTGTACGAATCGCGCTATAACAACAATAATAGCAGTGAATGTTAATACGATCATTTAAATAATAGTGTTAGACGCGGGGTCGACAACAATTAAATATTTATGCGATTTGATATTTTCTAATCATATATTCAAACGCAGTTTTCACTGATATTTAACGCAACTCTTGAGTGATTGCTTACTTTCATTGGAAATTATTAGAGTTTTTTTTTATACATATTTTGTGCACCGTCACTTCGATAATACGCGTAGTTTTTTTATATTTTATTTATGTGTGATGCGTCCAGTGATAATGTGACTTTTTTTTAAAATACGTTAAACATTAATATTTTTCGAAGAAAAAAAATGTTCTAAATTTTTTCGCCCTATAAATGGAGTACCCGTGGGCTTTGAGCGAATCCGCTCACCACGACCCGGGAGGGCCGAGACCGCCTTCGGCGCTTCAGCAACGGAACATGCAAGGTAAATCATCTGAAAATAAAAAAAAAATAATTATCATCAGATACAGAGGCGCATCAGTTTCGGGCGCCTGTGTGCAGTATTATAATTGGGACCCCCTTTAACAGTAAAAAAATCGTATTCTGAAAAAGAATTAGGATTTTAACCGATTTTAATGAATTAATATTCAATTTTCCGGCATATGTGTGCGCCGCACAATCTGGCCATATGGTCGGCGCGCCCCTGGATCGCATTAATGCATTTTAAATCGATTCCGAGTCAGAGTGTATTGAGAAAATATGCAATTCGCAATGCATTTTTTTGCACAATTGATACAATCAGAGCATAAACTTGAGCTTTATTTATATTATTTATACATTTTATAACCAAAAACAAATATACTTAATTTTTATTATTATTTTTTCACGAAGCGCATAATATTAATCCTTGTATTGGAAAGTGTTATGCAATTTATTATGCACTTGCATGGCTCAATTAAATAATTAACATACATTAACACGTTCGTGATGTTTTAAATTTTTGAACACACACACACACGTTTATTATTATTAAATAATAATGCATTTCTTATTAAATAATACGTATATTAAATAGCAATTAAAATTTAATTATTCTAATATTAATAATTCGTATGCATTATTTTAGGTAATAAAATATATTTAATTACATATACTTTCTAAAGTAGTTTTAGTGATATTATTATTTTTACTTAAAAAAAATATATGAATAATTATTAAATAGTGAATAATAATAAATATAAAAAATATAATTTGGGGGACGGGTATATAAAAGTTTAGGAACCTTTAAAAAATATCGTGAATAATAAAATTCTGTATTTTTTTATTCAAATGTTTAGCAAATACATCGTATACTCTTTTTGCACGGTTTTTACATAGCACGGTTCAGAAAATTCGTACCAGTTATTGTTTTTGCTCTAGTCTTTGCTAAGATGCAGATTTAAAAAAAAATATCAAGCAAGTACATTTTTAATAACGATTGATTTTTCACCAGTTTAGTAATTTAACGCATGCGTTTATTAACAAATATTAAATTTAATTAAGAATATGTTAAAAAATATTTTTACGCGTAAATAATTTTTTTTATTCCAAGTAATGAACTTCATCTCCCAGTTTTTCAAAAGCTCTCTAAATAGTATGGAAATATTACGAATTTAAAATTCGAAACGGAAAATTAATACTTGAATCCGATTGTCTCACCGGTGAGTCGCGATGTTTTTCTTTGAAAGTAAAGATTTTAATGGACTTTTGAATTAAATTAAAGAAAATGGCTAAAGATCTTCCCCAAATTATCCCAAAAAAATGCAAAAAATGGAGCCAGATAATGAAAAATCCTCCTCATGTATAAATTCCCAAATTCAGCATTTCTGGGACGCAAATTTCGTCATGGTTTTTATCTTTTCAAAACAATCGAAAATAAAAAAAGGCCCATGTGAATTCCTTTCGACAGCCGATAATTGAGTAAGCATCCAATATGGCTACGTATGTCAAAATACGTCAAGAACAAATATACCAATACACCAAATATTACGACAATTGGACTTTCACATATATTAGGGGGACCCGAAAGAAATCGCGTATTTTTTATGAATGAAAAAATTATGTTTTTTCATGTTTCTTTTATATATTATTATAAAAAATAATTTCCATCATTATTACAAAACTGTTTCACATTTTCCTTGTAATTTTTTTTTGTAAAAACTCTTCGGTTTTTAATCGAAATACTCGTTCAATTGATTTTCGACTTATATTTAGAAAACGTTTTTCTCTTAAAGTTTAACCCCTGATTTTTTTTCTTGGTTCATTCTTGCTTTATAAAGACGTCCATTATCGTGACAAAGAATTATTCCCTTTCTGTTTTATTTTCTCGTTCAATCTTTCCAATTGTTGACAAAAACAATTGAAAAGTAAACAATCGTAAACTTTTGCAGATATTGTTTTACCCGGTTTTAATAATTTGTAAGGAATTATTCCTATTGGAATTAAACGGAAGTTCAATATGTTTTTAAAACTTCAAAATTGTTTCAAGTGGAACTAATGAATAACTAAAAATGTCAAGATACGTCAGAAACAATCGTACCAATACAATAACAACAAAATTGTGACAATTATGGTTGACATTAGCGATTTTGTACACATAATGTGATAAAAATCTCGACTATTCGTGTGTTTTTTCAGCTTCGGAAATATGAAGAAAAAGTAAAGAAGTATTTCTGGCGAATACTGAAGCTGATGAATTATCACAGTTGTTTTTGGTCAAAAATTCGTTACACATTTTCATGCCCGCTAATGCCACGATACGTCAAGGATAAGTGTATTCAATCCAACATAGATAAAAAAAAATCCTTCTATATCACGATTAAAACTATGTAAAATATTAGGGGTACCGGAAAGAAATCCATTTTTTTTTCCAAAATCAGTACTTTTGAAGAAAAAAACTTACAAAGATGTTTACTCTTTGCTTTACTTTACTGTTTATTTACAAAAAAATGAAATTTTCTTTCTGGTATACCTAATATAAATTGGTCGTTTGATTTTTACTGTTTTAGTAATTGTTTCACATCGTTTTACATCCCATCAAATGCACAAAAGTACCTTTGGCAGATTTAATCTAGGATTAGGCGTCGGAACGGTAGTTTAATTAGAAGAAAGCCATTTCATTTTATGTTTTATGTTATTGTAAACGATCAATTTCTCATCTCCAGTTACAACTTGGCGTAAAAAGAGTCGAATTCTTTTTCTCGACAACAAAGAATTGCAAGTGTTTCTCTGATTATTTTTGTTAAATATTTCCATTCTATTTGATTTACTGATGCGTTGCAAATGTGATTGTACAGAGGATCTTAGAGATTTCGAGGAGATCCTCGATGGTTAATCGCTGACTTGAACAGGGATTTTAATATGTCATCATCAAAGTTAGAAGATCTTCTAGATTCATGTACATAATTTAAATATCTATTCCCCAATTTCAATCTTTAAATCTTAATTTGACATCTACGTGCTATCAGCACTTCACCATAAGTTTATTTAATGGCTTTAGTGGTTTTGCCGGCTTCAAGTCCTGGGCAAAAACAAGTAGCATACAATTTGTGGTTTCGAATAATAAACATTGAACACAAACTGCATTCGGTTATAAAATACGCGATTACTTTCGGGTCCCCCCAATATATATTTATTTAAGCTTTAAATATTTTTTTTAATTCTGCCGCCTTTCCCACTGTAGATTAACTAATATGCTCTTGTAATAATGATGCTGATCTGATTTTATCTAAATTTTTTAATAAGTTTTATTTTAATATCTATGAAAAATCGATGCAAATGGTTATTTATTGAATCGAATCATTTTTTTTCGATAAGACGATTTTCACTTTCGCATGCATCTCTGTCCAATTTCACATTTCTAAAATTGTATCACTGGATTTGTGGTGTTTGTGCAGCGTCATCTTTCGATGCATCCGAATTGGGCAACCGGCTGCAATCTCTTGCGGCTGAGTTTTTCCAGATTTTCTCGCCGCCGTTTCGAAAACAGACGTTTTTCCACACGCCGATTACAAAAGGAAAAGTATACCAGTGGTCAAGTGGAGTGTGTTAGCAAGCCGAGCTCGCTCACCCAAATTATAACGGGTTCGAGTCCCAAGCCTTCTCCACTATTGCTGCAGTCGGACACGCCCCACTGAACTGCACCAAATTGCTCTAACGACCAGTTTACCATGATGAACCAATGCACCCGGCGCAACATCACACTCCGTCAAATTTACAAAAAAAACCCCGTTAATTTGTTCGAAAACGATCGGCCATCTTGGATTCATATTTGAAATATATCAACCGATTTTCGGTCACATTTATCAAATGCATTATATCATTTGAATGACATTACTACGATGGTAGAATTGTGGAATACCCGACAATAAAATCTTTTGATGAAAATCTCTTTGTGCAAATCATGGCGGCCATCACGCAATTTTATTATTTATATTCATATTGCAATATAGTGAATAAATATCAGCCATTATAATCGTCGATAAATGAATAATATATTTTATCAGCAGACGTCACAATCTCCGATCGAATCGTCGCTTCTCAAACTGTATCATACTTAAGTTCGCTAAAGGTTCTTTTTTCTGCGAGGATGGTTGGAGTAGCCGCGTAAAAATGGCGTCGCTATGCCCACACGACGCCATTTTGTCACTTGATGATTAATTTCGCTGAAAATTGAGACAATTCGAATATCGCATGCGGCTCAGGTGGATCAGGTACACGTGTATCGCGTGAACGTCTCTGAACAAAAACACAATTGAGCGATTGCTCCGTAGGTGAAGCGGCTCGCTGGGATTGTTGCACGACCGGCCAACACTTTCGATTCTGGACTCGGTCGCGTGGAAAGTACTGGAATTTTTACACCATACCGACACGGCAGCGGTCATCACTCCTGCGACCCCCAGAGCTTCTCCACAGCGCTTAAACAAACGGTCAATTCTTCAATAAGATCCGACTTGAACAGTCAAAACAGTCTCAGACTAATGCAAAGGGACTCAATACTTCGTTCATGTCTATTTCTAAATCACTAAAAAAAAATGAATTTATTTGAATACGATGGATGGATGGACCTATAAAAAGATTCGATAGAGATTCTAAAGATGCAAGCGGAATGAGTCTCTCATACTAATTTTCACCCCAGTGTCAAACCACGACACTGGTTAATTTTTTAATGTTATTGAAATTTATATTATTTATTCAACGCAGGATAGAAGACATTAAATTAATTAATTCTAAGCTTCTCTAATTCTTCTTCTTGCATACCCCCTGGTCAGTGCTGTTAAGAATTACTTGAATTCATAGTTTTCGTCGGACACCTATCCGAATACTAACTAGATTTTGCATCGTAATATTCTGAAGCAACATTAGATGAATATGGTGGATGGACTTCTAAATCTAGCTCACTTATTTTTTCCTGCTTTTAACTCTTTCAATGCGGCGGGTCTAAACACGATTCTGCACCTGAGTGCGGCGCCGTTTTG
>JAGXCT010032823.1:0-10231 GCA_022495035.1 Philopotamus ludificatus
TGTTGATAAATATAGTTATGAAATTTAAATATCGGCAACATTTTTTTTATATGATATAGTAGGCCCATGCTCTTTACGCCAAATGGCGTCAGCGGGTCTTAAAGTGTTAATATATGTTTTGTCAAACCCTTTAGTTCAATGCCCATCATTTATAGATTGATTCAATCGATTGCATGATTCAACGCATTCTATCATCAGTGGATGTCATCTTTGTTCATAATTTCTAATTAAAATATGTGCAAATGGGTCATGACGTCATAAGCATTAGTCAGTCATTAAAATTAATTTTAAAATGTTTTCTTTACTAAAAAAAAATATCTGTATATGTTTTATATAATATGAGTCAGCTAATTCCATTCGCTCGCCATGACTATATTTCAATGATACATTATCTATTTTTAAATAAATATTATTTTTTATGAATATGTTCTTTATTAATAAAGAATATATTCATAAAATAATAGATATATAAAAAAATAAATATTAGAGTTCGCATTTTAGTAGAGAAATTGCTAGAAAATGCGTAGAAATGAATGAACCTTGGATTCTGCTCTATATTATTAAAAATAAATACGTGTTTAATAAATATAATGCATTATATATAGTAGTAATATTAATATAAACAATAAAAAAATATATCTCAATATCAGAAAATAATGTTATTACTGTCTTATTATTTTTTTATACGATATTGTTAATATAAAATATCATTTCTATCATTATTATTCAACAACTTTACTTCTCCCATGAAGCTGTTCGATCTGTTTTTTTTAGCCATGCCGATGGGGTGCAATGGTTACCCTAATTTTTTGCTTTTTCTCGAATAACTCTAATAATATAAATCCTACATCTAACAAACTTTTGTATTTATCTAAAAATGTTTAAAGAATAAAAGTAATAAATAATCATTGTCCTTTATTGTCTGCAATTACGAAAAATAAATAAAAACAACAATGTTCGCTGTTGTTACCACGCGCGCGATGTTTATTCTCGCTCGCATCTAGTACAATGTACCGAGTGGCAGTGATCTCTGCGAGTGACACGTATCACCGAGAGCATTATTTACGCGTCATATTGATTAGTTAATAATATTTTTTTTAAATGTTAAGATATGATGTAGAATTTATCAATATCTTGACTTGAAATGCTTAGAGTCCCCGAGATACCCCATTCGGACGGCTGAGGAAAATCTTAGATTAGCTTTTATATTCCGTATCCTCTAGATTAGTTAATTTAACATCATTTTATTCAATTTTTCGATTGTGTTTTAATATATCTACAGATATGGAAGAGTCTGCAATTATTTTTAAATAGTTAACCATTAATCTGATTTAATCAAATTTTAATTTTATATTTTAATCGCAAAATTGACAGTTGCGTTATCATTTGTCCATAAATTTTATTAATAGCACTAGTGGCCTCGATGAAGATCAAATCAGCAGGATACTACGTCTGATATGTTTTTAATAAATTTTAGAATCGGACATTGATATTAGTCGTTAATTAAAAATAATGTTTAATATATTAGGATTGTACAGTTTTGTCATCGGCGTAATTAAAGACACAAAAATAAGCGTGTATTCTCAAAACACATGTATTTATTGGATCAGCGATACTGGTCCATCCCGAACCATTGGTCAGTCACGGAGTGGAACCGATCGTGATACTTCTGATCGCACACTTCGTGAACTTTGCTTTTTACGTTTCTTTTATATTCCACTCGGTTGATGGTTAAACTTTTTCCGTGATACAATCTGAATACTCTTGAGCATTTTTTTTTATTATTATTTTGATGACAATACCCGATTTGAATAAGAGAACCAGTAGCGCGATCAATTCGGATTTAATTAAATGATGCACGATTTAATATTTGGATTGCACTTGAAATAATATCGGATGATCCATGGTTGTAAATAATTGAAGACCCCTGTCATGAATGTCAATTATTTTAATAATATAAAATGTCGTATTAGAAAATTATACATTTTACCTCTACAATTTCAGCCTAACTATTTTAATTGCCGACATGGCAGAAGCGATACCAACTTTCCAAGGGTCGTGAGCCGAATTGAATAATAAAATATTAAAGTTTTGCATTGTTATTAAGGTCACACGTGTACATGAATGGACCCTTATTAGCGAAGTGTGTTTTAAAATAAACACATTCAAGGCCGACGCTCATCCCGAAAGCATAACAATCTTCGGTATCGATCACGGAGGTCAACATATTGGAGCCGATGATAGGATTAGATTTTCGAAATGGAACCGGTATACGTATCGGCACCATCATGAGTCGATTTACCCTATGACATGACAATGGTGGATTCCTGGGACCCGTCGGCAATAATCCAAAGAAGCAATGGTACACACCAAATCGGACATAATGAAACCTTTATTTCGAGATACCAACGAGAGATACTTGATTATAGCGTTATTAATCATAGAGTATTTACCATGACCGATGTCGATCTTGATGTATACCGGACCGAAGTGGTACGGATCACGATCTGTCGTACGATATCGCGATGAAATTGGTTGCTATCGTACATTTCCACATGCGCCGACTGTACCAAGGTCGTGACCCCTGCTTTAGAATCATCGACATCTGCAGCATCACTCACGGATTTCGGATAAAAACGTATCGCTTTATTAGTCCAATTATTTTTTAATAATTTCCGATATTTTTAACCTTTGTGCCTCGGCGAATGAATCCTCGTTAGGTAACCCCCGAAGGAATGTTGTCGAAACGCTGTTACCACTCGTGATGAGATACATAACTCGCAACCATGTCCAATTTGAGCCACAACTCAACTGAAATATATATACGGTAAGTTATCGACTTACGATTTTCGCGTAAGTCGAGGAAAGCACAAAATTTAGCATTTTTGGCAAAAAATATGTTTTAGTTTCAGAGGATAGGCGAAAGTAAAATAGATCTCTATATATATATAGTATTTATAGTAGTAGAAAATAGTATTTGTTGAACGATTGCACATCCTAGGAGATAACGCCTCGAACAAAAAGAACAAACGAATACCAAGACAAACCCCCTCCTACTTGCCTGGACACAGTCGGGAGGGTAATATCCGATACCAACATGGTAGAAGTTGTACGTCCAATACCAGTAATGACCAAGAGAGGGTAACTCTTTACAAAAAACCGCATACCAAGACGGCTCGGGTCCCCGCGGTATGGACACGAAAGGGGAGCCCTCACGTCACGTGTGAGACTCAGGTTCCTTTGGCCTCAACTACCATGCCAGAATCTGGTAAGGTCCATGTTCTCAGTGAGTGAGAGCCTTGTGACTGGCAAATGATGATGATGATGATGATGATATACATATATTTATGGACGAACTACTTCAAGTATCGGTCCAGTGTTAATTGTATTTTAGCCCTTTTCTTTTCTTCTTTAATTAAAGTTTAGCATCTAATATTCACTGCTTTTGTAACCTTCGCATATCGTTCAGGCTTAGGGTCTTGAGCTTCGAGACCAGCTAATCCATCCCGGATCATATTTAAATATTCACCCATTTTCCTTGTGCCCATCCTCAAGTTCCATCAATACATCGTTGATTATTTTCGTTGAATGACTGTTAATCAAACTTACAAAATCTTCTTCTTCTAGATTTAAATTTAGTTTGACTACGTCAACATCTTCAGTCGGTGTGCTACTCTCCTCAACCAATCGGGGGATGAGCTTATTTCATACGTTACTTATAGTAGATATTGCAACTTTACTTCAGGCACCACCAATATTTTGAGCAGCTTTATAATGTTGTATTCTTTAAAAAATTAGGTTTTTAATTATTACAAGGCGGATGTCCCGGCGCGTTGTCAACTAACAGCATCATCCTAAATGGTATATTTTTTTAGGGGCGTACTGTTGTATTGATGTTGGGTGTGCTGAATGTGGAAAAAAAATATAAATTAAAATACAGTTTTTTTTAATAAATTGTATTATTATTTATACATTATTTCTGTTCTTCGTTTTTGCGACATCAATTTTTCAATGAAACTATCGTAAAGTGTGCCTTTATGTTTTAGTTTGATGAGTATATTTTTCTCCATTGATATTAGTTGAAAAAAAAATTGTCGCAAAAACGAAGAATAGTATTATTGTATAAATAAAAATAAAATTCATTAAAAAAAAAACGGTATTTTTTTAAAAAAAATTCTCCAAATTCAGCACACCCAACATCAAGTCCACCGTGCGCCACTTATTTTTTTACCTAAAAATTATAAAAAAAACTCAGTCCTCAAAAGTTTCTCGGGTCATCCTTTCTTTTCGTTTAGATTTCCAAATGACATGATGTTTTAGAAACATTCTTTAGGGTTCTTGGGGTTTCGCTGTGGTATATTAGAATTGGTTTGATTTTACAATCCCCAGTAGCATTTCCACCAAGTAAAAGCCTATCTTTAGAGACCTTAAAACCTAGCAAAGATTTTCTTGTTGAGATATGTATGACCGATATGACATTTTTTTCTAATATAGGCCCTTTTATCCACATTCAAATTGTTTTGTGGTAGGTAATCCTCACTCTTCGGATCTTTAGTTGTAAATTTTCACTTTTCTCAGACGATTTAACAATATTTCGATCTGTTATTTCAGCCAAGGATGCCTTTTCGTTGCTGTTGGACATTGATTCTTTGCACGATTAGGCAATATCAATTTTTTCTAGAATAAAGGATCCCATCATCTTAAATGATAGACTTGGGAACTTACCTTTTCCTATGCAATCGTCTGTTAGATCTGGGTATTTTGTTTGATTCCAAGTTAAAATTTAATTTACTTGTATCGGACGTGTGTATGAGATCATCAAAAATGTTGGCCATTGTCTTGAGAATTTCTCATCTTAGTCCTACGAGTGCTATACTATACATTGGTTCGAAGCTTGCTTGAATGAGATTCAATTATATGGGCGCCTTATGACTCTTCGAATTCGAATACAGATGATACAGAAGAAATTTCTTAGATATTTCTATATGAGGGAGTCTGGATTCTACCAAAGTGTATACCCTCGAGGAAAGAAGGTTGATTTACTTGGCAAAGCACTTCTTCAAGCTGTTGCTTGGCGCAGTACATACTCCATTGTACTTTGCAAGTTGCACTTATGGTAGTGAGATGGCCTTACTACCATCGATCTCGTTTGCGTGTGCTTTTCTTCCGCCAAATGTGGGGAAAGATGCTTTCGGAAACTCTCCGGTAACCAGAGCTATTACTCTGCTCAACCACTTGACCGACTATTTAGATATCATCATCATTTCCCAGCCACAAGGCTCTCACTCGCAAAGGCCATGTGCCTTACCAGAATCTCGAATGACAGTCGAGGTAAAAGGAATATCACATTACGCGTTTGCGTAAGTCAAAATCGCGTAAGTCGAGGACTAACTATATATATTGTGTAAAACAAAATTTCGGATAAGCCCTTGTCCGGAAATTAGCAATTTTTTGTTCTTCAATTATTTAATTACTCAAGATTTAATTGATCATTTCTTCAGCGTCCGTATTAAATTTTTCGGAATGACCGCGCAAAAATTGTTCGGCGTACAAAAAAATAATATTATTACGGCCTACCGATTTCTCGAAAGGCCGTTTGCGAAACAATACGAAATTAGCATGAGAATATTTTTTTTTTCTGAGAAAACACGGCCGATACAATAACCCACGTGTCCACAATTAGCTCACTAAACTCACCAATTAGCTCGGATTGTTCCGCGGCTCGCAACTGTTTGGCTATCGAGCCGATCTATCTACTGAATATTCAGCCGAGCGTGCCATTTTATTTTTCAGTTGTCTAACAAAAAAATATAATAATCCGACGTTATTTATTAGTTTAATATGCAGTGTATGATATCCTTTATGCGGGCTGTTAAATACGCCATGAAAAATAGTCAAATTGCCTATAAATTATGACATTTCGACTATTAACCGTGCAGCTGTAGATGTTGGGAAAAAAATGGTAGTAGCGCAAGAATTAATCCATAAATTTGTTTAATTCGTTTCTAACCAAAATAATAATACCTTAATAAAATTAACATAATATCATTTCCCAATAATAACTTAATTAGTGGATATGACTGCCCTCAATGATATTCAGAATTTAATGTGAAACTCCTGTATTAGTTCTATCCTAAACTGCACTGTATTGCATTGTGACATTTAAGCTCAGCACTAACAGTCTATAGTAAAAAAAAACTAGAGTACAAAATCAAGATGTCATGAATTCTAATTCCAAAAAGGATTTTTTTTCACAAAATTCGATTTTAGAAGTTTATTATGTGTTCATTTTTTTAAAAATTAGTTTACTTTAAAGTTTAAAAAAAATGCTGCTTTAATGCATTTTTTAAGTAATTTTACTTATAATCACACTAGGTTAAAAAAAAAAGCGGGCGACATATTTGCAGAGCTTCAAGTTCAATTGGGTACATCTCTATGACTTTTAATTGCATATTAATGTTATATATTAATATATACCATAATAATGCGTATCCATCTATTTTCAACAATATATTAATTATTAGCAAATAAGTTTTTATATTATTTATTTCAAACCAAGATTTTGATGAAGAAGTTTTAAATTTTATTAGTTATTAACAACTTTTATCAGGTATTATGTAATTTAAATATTGTACTTTTTATTTTATAGTGTCTGTGATTCATTCAAATATTGATTTTCAGTTAATACATAACGCTAGCTATTTAATATATAAAATTATATATCATAGAATAACAGGGCCTAATTGTAAAATTTTCATTATTGTTATTTTGTAATATTTCTTTAAACATTATTTAAAAGCATAATTTTAAATTTCGTTATTTGATATGAATAAAAATATCTTTACCCATATTTATTCTAAGTTTCATAATTCGAGCTCAAATAGAAAAGAAGTTACAGATTTTTGGCAGGAGAACTTATGATTCATCCTTCTGTGCGCTGTAGGGAATACAAATGTAAGAAGTATTATTTTGATGTTGTATTATTATTTGCTCGTCGAGGAAAAGAAACTGAGATATATTATATATAATTGTACAAGCCTGTATCTAAAAAAAAAATAGGAGATAAGCCTAAAGCTACGCGTAAAGCTTTGAAAAAATGATTAATTAAGTTTATTAAAAAATAAAGAATTAATTGTTCACTACACTATCTGATAAAATATTAATAAGTAATTGACAGAATATCATCTTTTTTTTAAAAGTTTCCGCTAAAATTTGATGTTTACTCAAGAAGAAGTTATGAAAATCTAACTGAAATAATATTAATCGCTAGTAAAAAAATATTTTTCTAGGATGATCTAGGGTTAAAGTTAAAATTCATAATCCGTGAATATACGAATTTGTTATATTATCATATAATATGCACTTCTGGTTTAAATTATTATCAATATTTATATTTTTGTATTAACTATATAGCACACACATACGCTTATTACAAAATACATTATGAAATGTTGTTAAATATGGTAAAAAATATTTTTTAACAAATAACAAACAAATAATCACGTGGAGCTGAACCGCAACTTGCTGTTTTTCCGGAATCGAAACGATATATTTATTTAATGGATTCAGAAGGAAAAAAATAACGTGACGAAGCCCTGTTTTTTACACAGTCTTGAATAACATGGTTTAAGAAAATGCTTTATTTAATTTTTAACACAATTTTATTTAATTTATCAAGAGTTATATATAAATATTTCTAAGAAACTTCATAACAAAAAGTCGTGATTATGAACTTTCAGAGTTATACAATTATTCGTTTTTGATAATTATTTACTGCGGTTTTTTTTATAAATTTCTTGGGAATTAAAATTTTACGCTCATGAGTGACTTAAAGCGGATTATGTGGGATATAAGTTTGCTACAAAATTTTCAATAAAAAGAATAATAATCCGTATGACAGAGAACACCAGAATCTGACGTCGTTTACGACAAGATAATTTTTATTTTTATCAGACTTGTCCCCGTTGGCGATAAAAACAATTTTATAGCGCAGAAGCAAACGTCCGCTGAATGGAATCGGAGGCGAGCATGAATAGAAAAAGAAAACGTAATTTATTCGTACTATGGCAATTTCCTTTCGTGTAGGCCCTTTCATACGACCTTTAATTGGTATCGGAATGGGTCATTAAAAATATGGCCCATTCTCCGCGGGGAATTTCCTTGTCCGAATTCGGTCACAGGCCCAGGTCCCTAGGCCGGGTCGCGATGTCCTGCGATAAAGCTCAAATCGGACGGTTATTTTATCGTTATTGCTTGTAATTTCTTTGGAAAACGCGATAAGGAAGTCAGAGAAAAAATATACATCAGCGGTTCATTACCGGGGGGCCTCGTCCTTTACATATTTCGGCGGCGAAATAAAGGAATATCCGCCATAAAGAGCGGCATTGTCCGAAATTCGCGCCAAAAAAAAATACAACAAATAAGAACAGTCCGTAAAATCAAATGGCTCACGTGCCATTGCGATCGGTGGTCGGGGTAAGGGGACCGGGGCCAGATCGCAGCTGGAGACGAGGGCTCTTCGGCGCAATTACTTATCCCGGGCAGACATCATCAATATTGAAATTTGCAATTGAAACAAGCCAAAATGATAAATCGTCGAGGGCATCGCTTTTAAAGACGAGAGATCGAACGGACGTCAGCTCTGCGAGCAAAGAATCGCCGTAATTGGTTTTAATTTTAATCAGAGATGTTTTTGAGTTCCTGCAACAAACATAAATACCGTTATTGACCCATAATTATTTTTTTTAAATTAATAATCGTATATTTTTACAATGTTTAACACACCTGTTCATTTTTTTGAAAATATACATACAATAAATCTATAACAAAATTATAAAGACACTTAAAAAGAGTTCAATAGATAAAAAAAATGTTTAAAATCAATGAAAAAATTAAATATATATCTTAAAAATAATAAAATACTTCCACTTAATCAAAAAATCTCTATAAATATTACTTTAGTTTAAGCGATTCTGCTTTTATCTCAACAAGTTTAAAATACGTCATTATTTCATGTTTTATTTATCATTTGTGCGAATAGAAAGTGGTAGCATTGGAATTTTCCGACAAATACGAAGATATTGTTTTTCAACTAAAAACATTTTCCATTTTATCCACAAATAAATTGAGAATACCAAAACAACTAAATTAATTTCGATAGCCAAAAATAAATCAGGTACAAGTAAATCAACATAAAAAAGTATAAAAATTGGACCTATACATCCCAATTAATTTTAAAATTTGATCAATCGATGGGGTGAAAACTTTTTGTATTTGTCTAAAAAAGTCTAAAGAACAATCATTGTCCTTTATTGTCTGCAATTGTTTTTTTTTACCACAATTAAACGAGCGTTACTATCTTTATTTTGTATCAAGATTGAGTTAAATTATTATTCAAAAAGTAATACAGTATAATAATTGTTCTGAAAACCTCTTACATTTAATAAAATCTCATATTTCTAGATATCATTTAGTTTTGAATCAATTTTTAGTTATTCTTTTATACATTCATCTTTCTAGGTATAAATAATAAAATAATAATCAAGAGATAATCTATAAATTCTTTTCCTAAAAATATTCTTGTTATCTTAACCTAATCGTGCCAATGGTGTTCATTTGGGATCCCTAGTTTTTCTTTTAATTCAAATTCTACATGTCCCAAACTTTTTGTATTTGTCTAAAAAAGTCTAAAGAATATAAATAATCATTGAACTTTATTGACGCAATTGCGAAAAAAGAGTTAAAACAACAATATTCGGCGCTATTGCAACGGGTGCGATGTTTTTTCTCGCTCGCATCCGGTACGATGTGGCTAGTGAGAGTGAAACGTACGATTGATACGTGCTACGAGAATTTGGCGGTCATTGGTAGTCGGCTGCGTGTCCGATCGATGAAGAATATCTTGACTTGAAATGCTTGAGGTATCTGAGATACCCCCTTCGTCTGCGAGAGCGTTGTCATTTATGCGTCATATTAATTTGTTAAAATATTGACCAAATTATGAAGCATATCATGAATATTTTTTTTAAAGGCTAAGATAATGATGAAAAATTCATTAATATTTTAACTTCAAATGCTTGAGGTATCTGAGAGACCCCCTTCGGATGACGCAATTGTTTTATAGCCCGTGATGGATGGGTTAACCCACATTGCGAACCCGAATATTATTGCTTTTATTTTTTTTTCGCAATTGCAGACAATAAATGACAATGATTATCTATAATATTTATTC